>PVKA01008538.1:0-72585 GCA_004027165.1 Ctenomys sociabilis
TATAACTAGCAAATATTAATGTATCTAATTACTTCAGTGTACCTCAATATGCAGAATTAAATCTAACAAAATAAGATTAAAGTATTGACTTATTTAAGTTCTTTCTCTAGAACTCTTTTGATAATACTTCATAAATACATCCTGCAAAAATTTACTAACAGTCTTTATAAAGTCATTTCTGTCTCCTCTTGTTGGAAGTCTTTGTTGACTATATTATCCTGTTGGCATTGTTATTTGGTCCATGCATACTTAAGTGTTTCTATGGCTTTGTCTCCTTTAGGCTCATAGCTATACACCTACCCAACATGGAAATGCCTGGTGTCTTATTGAGAGCCTTTAGATAAAAACCTCTAGAGAGGGCCTGAACAAGCCAGAGTAGTCATCACCCATGATTACCTCATGGCAATTCAGGTTACTTCTTCAGAGACAGGAATGTAGACAGCTGAGTTGGACAGAAATACAGGCAAGCAGACAGAGCTAGGTTCTCAAAGGAGACAATATGGAAGGCAAGATACCCCATAATTGTGAAAAAGACGCACCTGTCATAGGCCAGGCCCCAAGACAAAAATTTTAAACAAATACAGCTACATATGTATGTACATACATACATCCCTAGAGATGGACATCAGGGATTGATACTCTAAATAGGTACCAATCACCTTGAGATAGCCAGGAAGAGACACTAACCCAAATCCCTACAGGAAAAGCTCCTACTCAGTATTTCTGTTTGCTAGCTATGTGTCTGGCTTCCCCAGTTTGTCCTGGATTTAATCAATTTTACCTGAGCAATAGTACTTGTAGTCTTCTTGACTGACCACAGTCACCTCATGTATGAGTTTCCATGTTTTCCACCTTAGACCTGGCTCACCACAGGGTTTTGCTCTATAAAAATCAATAGAAAAGGCAAATTCCTAGGCAACCACTTGGGTCCCTTTCCATCCATCTCTCAGACAAAAGCTTGCTTTCTCCCAATAAAAATATTCTGCTCTTAAAAAATAAAAAAAACTCTTGAATATGGAAAAGGTTTTATTTGAAGTGACAAATTTTGCCAAGGGCCAGCCAGATAACTCAGTGGATTAAAGCACATAAACAAGCGCTGGGTCCAGGGGTTTGATCCCTGGAGTGCTGTGCCAGCCTCGCCTCTGCAGTGTGCTGAGACTGAGATTGAAACTGGGCGTGGTGGCACATGCCTGTAATCCCACTGCTTGGGAGGCTGAAAACAGCAGAATAATTAAAATGAGTTCAATCCCTTGTAGTGAGTCCCTGTAGAACCTGTACTACATACATAAAAGAAAGAGCCTTCCACCACACCAGTCATCGAACAACAGTAGCCATGGCCCTATCCCATGGCTGTGGGCCTCAACAAGGGCCACAAGGTGACTAAGAATGTGAGCAAACCAAGCCACAGCCACCATTGCAGACGCCTCACCAAACACACCAAGTTTGTGTGGGACATGATCCAAGAGGTGTGTGGCTTGTCCCCGGAGGTCTCCAAGGACAAACATACCCTCAAATTCATCAAGAAAAGGGTGGGGATGCACATCACATCAACGCCAAGAGGAAACGTGAGGAGCTGAGCAACTTGTTGGCCATGAGGAAGGCAGCTGCCAAAAAGGACCGAGTCCCTCTGGAATAAAGCTTTTCAGAAAAAGAAATAAAGAGCAAGAGCAAGAGCGAGAGTATAGCAACAGGAGTCTCACAACTGATTAAAATATAATCACCTAAAATGAGATTTAGAAAATATAGCACCACACAAATAAAACAGGCCTCATTTAAGATATAAAGTTTGAATTTACAGCCTCAAAAGATAAAACAATTGGGACATCTTTTAAATCAATGTAACTTCTAATTATATAAAATGAAAAGGCTACCCGAAACTTCAGATTATTTTTCTTTCATCCTAAACTTTAAAAATAAATTTATACTTCCTAACAATCAGAAAAAAAAAATTATATTAAGTCTAAGTTCATAGAATTTCATACACAAGTACAAAAAAATTTACTTGCTTTGTTTCCTTTTTCTCTTAAAATATGTGTTAAAAATATTCAGAAACTTAGTTCATAATTCCAGCAGGGTACAGGTTGACTGATTTAAGAAACGGAGTAGTACAATCTATTTGTTGCTCAATACTGAAACAGACTAAAATCCACAGTAATTAAGTCACTGCTGAGAAATACACACTACCTGATTGATATTTAAACCCTAAATTCTTAAATAATGAAACTGTTAAGAGAACTAAACATACACATCTAGTTTCAATAAAGGTGGCAACACCTTAAAATATTATGCATAAATAATTTTAATGTTAGGCATTAACATTAAGGAAACGATTACAACCACATTTTTCATAACAAAGGGGGTATAATTGACCTTTATTTTATTAGTCTACAATTTGCTTCACCACTGTTTTCTTAAACCACTCTAATGGCACATATACCTTGACAACCTCCCACAGATGGTTATGATTATGTGTAACAAGACAACAAGCTCACTGAAAACCTTTACAGATGCTTAGCTAATGGGATGTCATATTAGATCTCTTAAGATTAAAAAACTTCTTATCACTTATACAGAAAAGAATGATATACCATTTAAAATTGACATTTTACATTTAAAAGTGAATCCCATAAAAGCACTAGGTTTTTAATAGACTTATTTAAGTTTTGAAATGTCAACATTACACAGCTTACCCCCTACCTCACCCCCACAAACCCCTATCATACTTGCCTGTATCATGTGTCCTTTGTATCAAAAGACAGAAATATCTACAGTATTTTGTTTTTGTTTTGTTCTAATTCTGCTTTCAACATAGTAGATACAGATGCTTCTAACAAGAAACTCTGGTATATGTCAGAATTCGATTTGACTACTTCTTATTTCCTCTCCTAATGCTTGATGACTAATTCCTTAGAGATGTCCTTAAAAGCTCTAAAATGTTGTCCTTGGGTAGAAACTTTCACCAGCAATCAATCAGGAACAAATTAGATGATTGTGTTGAAATGTACTACACTGTTTAAGCTAACAAACGAATGAAGAAAGGTAGTATATCGGAACATATGCTACTGCACTGAAGTTGCTAAAAGGATTTGTTGGAAGAATATTTTGTTTCCAGTGGAGCAAATATGAAATAAGAAATGACAGTGATAAAAGAATACTAAGTCATATGGAAATCCAAATATAGTGACAGACACAATTATTTTACTAATTGCAAATGAATACAGTCAAATGGCTTCAAAAAGCAAAACTTTGCTTGGACTACTTCAGGTTTTGACCTCTGCATGAGAAAATGCATTTAAACTGAAGCCCACCAAAATTGATTAGCGGCGCCAGCCAAGGCCAGTATGTAGTTGAAGCTTTTTCCATCTATCACATGGCCCCAAGGATAGTTAAATGAACCTTAAAATGGCTACAAACAGTTCAATGACTACACAGAGTCCTGCCAATTAGAAATAATTAGGCAGTCATTTTGGTGGTAAGTCTTTTTAAGTGCATACATAATGATGCAATGATGCTTATTAACGATCTCGTATGAGCTATGCTCAAACAGCCTGAAATAATTATGCAACTATCACAAAGCCTTGCTCATCTCTGTACTTCACCCTAATGCATTTAAAAATCCACTTCATTACCTCCAGTAATTAATCCTCCATTAATTGCAGGAAAAGCTCAGTTTACCAAGCTTCATTTCTAATTATCTTATAAATAGTTATGGTTCTAATTAATGTGTTCATTAAGACGAATATCTTTCTCAAAGCCATGCTCAGAGCAAAGGTTCCGCTTATTCTCTCAAAAGCCTAACTAGCCATAAGGCGAGGCCATTTTGGTTGCATTTGCTTTTATTTTAGTATACTCAACCTCCTAATTGGCATTTAAAATCTAATTTGGAGAAACTTCAAGAAGGTTATGGAGAAAGAAATAGGGATGGAAAGATATTTTCGAACTCTTTTTCAATCAATAATCTTAATAGGAAAATTTTAGTGCATCTCTTTTTATAAATATTGACTAATATGCATAAGTACTATATCCGAATGAATTTAAATTCCATACAAACTTACCTTTTGCCCCTTTTCTTCAATTAGGAAATAAGATGAGAGACAAAATATGCTATTAAAACAAATGTATATAAATTTATATTAGGTTATCTAGCCAAATTGCCAAAATAAAACAATTACTCAATGTAAACTGCCAGCCATCAAAAACAAAACCAAAAAACAAAACAAACAGACAAAAAAAACACATATCCTGGGATCACCAATATTTCACATTGTTTTAGAACCATAGCTAGTCTATGTGCTTTTTAAAAATACAAATCTAATTCTGTACTACAAAGTTTACTGCATTAAAAAAAAACCTTGACTAAGACTGAAAGATAAAATATGACACAAAATCATTCTTTTTGTATACATAAAAAATACTTTTGTAATTTTATAAACTGTTCAGAAGCAAAAGCTGGGCAGAGTGCTACATGCCTATATAATCCCAAAACTCCAGGTGGCTGGATAGAATCACAAGTTCAAATTCCACCTGGGCCATTTGGTGAGACCCTGTCTCAAGGGCTGGGACACACCTCAGTGAGAAGGCCCTAAGTTCAATTCTTACTACTTAACAAACAAAAATATATTGTTAACTTTTAAAAATCAAAGTTTATTTTTCATGAATAAAATAATATATGTAGGTAATCAAGTAAAATCCTTTATTTTAAAAAAAAGAGGCCAGGGCTGAGGAGATGGCTCAGTGGAATAAGCACTTCTCTGACAGGTACAAGGGCCTGAGTTCAACTTCCAGTTCTGCAAAAATAAATAAAAATAAAAAATAAAAAAAGAGGCTGGATAAATAGGTAAGCAGATTAAAACACCTGTTTAGGCAGATGCACCTAGGGTTCGATCCTTGGCATGCTGTGCTGGTCCCACCCCTGGGGCTTGCCCAGATGGGGATTAAGATGGCATGGTGGCCTAGGCATGCAATCTCAGCTCTTTGGGAGGCTGAACACAGGAGGATCCCTATGAGTCTGATTCATGTAGTGAGACCCTGTAGACCTTTATTAAAAAATACAAAAAAAAAAAGTTCTTAGTTTACTAATTCTGACAGATAATAATAAAGCTATAGCTCCACATAAAATAGATGTCTCCTGCCTCTATAACTTGCTTCTGCTCATTCATCTTCTTTCCTTGTCTCATTCCACGTTAAGTAAACCTACACAGTTTCACTATAGGTTAAAAAAAAGAAGAAAAAAAAATCATTCATTTACCAGCAAAATTCAGAACAATTTCATAGAATTTATAATTGTAGCTTCTAGCATAAGTTTTTCTAGAATATACTTTTGTAATATGCTTCATAAAAAAGAAACAACAACACTGTGACTTTGTGTCCCCCATTAAATTTTCTTTTCCTTTCCTTTCTCTCTCTCTCTCTCTCTCTCTCTCTCTCTCTCTCTCTCTCTCTCTCTCTCTCTCTTTTCTCTTTCTCTCTTTCTTTCTTTCTTTGGTACAGGGTCTCACTAAGCAGTTCAGACTTACAGTGACCCTCCTGTCTCATCCCCCCCAGTGCTGGAACTACAGGCATGCACCACCATGCCTGGTTTCAGTGGCCACACTGCAGTTTGGGGGCTAGAACAACATGTGGTACTGGGGAGCAAACCTGGGTCCTTGCACTTGACAGGCAGGTGCTTAGACTGCGGAGCTATCTCCCAAGTCCCTAAAACTTCTGATTATGGAGGTTAAATAAAATTTCCTAGGATAAATGAAGACTCCCAGTGAAAGAATAGCTTATGTTTTACAGTAACATTCCTCAGCCCATCTGTCCTGTGTACTCAATGATTTTCAAGGTACTAAGGATATAATGGTAAGGTATGGGTTCTGCCATAATGAAATGGAGTGTAATAAAGTAGAACTTGAAAACATTACTACATCAGATAACAAAGAAATACATTGGTTCTAGTCATAACTTTTAATTATTATAAATGAATTTTTATGAAGTACTTAACACCCACAATGTAAATCCTCTCATATATCCAAGGACCCTTTACAGAGGACAAACTGGTACATCCATGATTGTATTGCGGAGTCAAACACAACAGGAATAAAGCACAGAATCGTAACAAAAATAAAAGTATTTAATTCAGAGTGATATAATATGAATATAAATAGATTTATGAGTATATTACTTTGGAGTATCTATCTTCAAAAGTTTAACCAATTCAATGACACTTTGCCTAGGGGCACACAACACTGATGCTAAAATACCCCAAGATGTCTGTAACAACTTCAAAACAAGAAGCATTAAATTCTCACCATAAAAGTTAGCTTAATTCATTTTTATTAAAAAAAAATAAATACAAATTGAAGAGTAATGGAAAACAAGTGATAGTAAGATTATACAATAGCTAAAAGATGAGATGTTATTCTTTCTCTTTATCTAGAGAAGTTGAGTCACCATTTCTGTTTAACCTGCAAACAGTCCAAATTTTCAGAATAATCACACCTTTTGTCCTCTTCCTTTTTATTCTCTTGCCTCTATCTACAATCAAATTTAAAGAAATTATGCTAAGGGATAACTCTGGTAACACAGCAAAGCTTCTTATAATCACTTGCCTAGTTCCACAACAATAATGTTGATGTCAGCCACCTAGATTCATTAGATAACACTTATACAATTATCTGAGTTATTCAAAAGATGTATTATACAAATTAAAACTTAGTAGTAGAAATTTATTTTAAAATTTTTAATAGGTGAATGGCTTGGGGTATTGAAGATTTCTTTTAAAAAGCAGAGGCTTCAGGGAAGGTCAGAGACAGAAACAATCATTCATCATAAAAGACTTCAGGGGACGTTTTAATAACTACCTGTGGCAAGATCTTTCTCATATTCATTATAAAATTCCCAAGACAAGTTTTTGCCTCCTCATTCATACTCACAAATATACAAAATGGAGGCTGCCCATCAAATGTCGTGTAGGTCAAGGCAGTTAAACACAAGTTGTTTTCTCACTGCTTTTATTACTATAGTCTGCAATAAAGTGATAAAAGCTTTATAGAGCCAGAATGAACATACACACACATGACATTAAGCAAAGATGACTGGAGCTATGGGATATTTATTTTATCTGTTTGAAAAATATCCAACTCAAATTCAAATAAGGGTCTCATCAATACCTTTTTTTAATAAAAGGGGGCTCAACATTTTTAAAAGCACTTGTCAAAAAAGATTATGTATTGTAATTTCATGTTCAGTTATTCGATAGAGACTGATGGAATAATCATAAGCTCTAATGTAGCTTTAACAGTCAATCCTAGTGGCTCTATTTATACTTCTTTCTGCCTACAAAGAAGATAATCCTCACTGAAATTCTGATATTCTCCTAACAAAAACTCAGTGCTTTTAGCTACAAAACTAGTTTTTTAGCACTCAGATTTGACCCTATAATTTGCCTACTTTATTAATGAAATGGGGACAATATTAACTCCAACAAATATTGTGAGAAACAAAAAAATGTGTGAAAACGTATTTTGCAAATCCTAAGGCTAACTATACTAAAATTCCTACCATCATCCTAGTGGTTTTCATATTCTCCTGCCTTTGCTACTAACTGAAAAGCCCCTTTAGGAAATTGAGCTTACCATACAAAGGGCAGCATATTTTGTTCTAGAATTCTCTAGGCCACCTCCAATTTGCCCCAATGGCTACTACTTATTTTCCTAATTATGCAGCGTACCTCAACCATGCATACTACTTGGCTCCTAGAACTGATGACCAACCTGGTTGTAACCATCTATCCTACACATACTTCTCTTGGCACCACATTAACTTCTAACTCTCTGAACTCTAGCTCCTTAATGGAATCTCAGGCCTGGCAAACCAAAACGATTTCTCACTAGACAGGATAGAGTCTCTGGAAAGTTACTCCTCTGTACAGAGCAGTCATGGTTGCTAACTAAGAAAAAAGGCTCATGATGGGAAGAACCTACCTCTCTTTTGAAACAGACAAAAAGAGCTCTAAAGTCTGAGAAATGTATCTTCAAGGTTTTACTAGTCAACATTGAAAGAGGAGGCAATTTCAGGTAAGAGTTATTCCAAGACAGAAAAAAGATATCCTATAAGAAATGCACAGACTTTGCTATCTGAGGGAAATACTTTAGAAATATATATTAAATGGAGGAAGCTTCAGTGGTACAGTGCATATTACACATGCCCAAGGGCCTGGGGATTAAATCAATAGCAATATTATATTTATATATAATATATATGATGGCTCTAGATTCACACATATTTCAAAACTCACTAAACAAACAGACTACTCAGGAATATTTTACAAATTAATATTCTGAAAGCATCTTTAATCTTTCAGAGAATAGCTCTTTGTTTTTATGTAAACAGGTATTTAATAAAAAAGTGTAGCCGGGCGTGGTGGCGCATGCCTGTAATCCCAGCACTCGGGAGGCTGAGGCAGGAGGATTGTTGCGAGTTTGAGACCAGCCTGAGCTACAAAGCTTAAGGCCAGCCTGAATTGTATAGTGAGACCCTGTCTCAAAAAAGACAAAAAAAAAAAAAAAAAAAAAAAACAGTGTAGCTGAGGCAATGATAATCCAAACACACTATTTATCAATGGCTTCTCAAACAGAGGGGAAAAAAAGTAAACCTATAGAGAAGTTACATGATATTGCCAGAATCTCAAAGTCTCAAGGTTTCAAGATCTCTTCTGTCCCAAACCATTTGCCGCTCTGATCAAGACTGATCAGAAGTGTGAGTTTACACTTCAGGACCTAAAACTATTAACTACAATAACTCTAAACTCTGAGTTAGGATTCTAGAATTCAACCTGGTCTAGATACTACTAAATCAGTGTTTAAACCCCCAAGTCACTCTTTGCTAAAGTTATAAGACCCTGGCTCCTCAGTGCTATATCACGATCCTATACCATTGCTATAAAGATTAAAGAAAAAAAAAAAAATAGAGAACAAGAAAAATAAAATGGAAACAAAACTTTGTGAATAAAGAGGGGAAAGGGCATTGAAATGAAAGGAGAGGTGTGGGAAAAAAAAAGAGGAATCAATATATATCACCTACAAATGCAAATTCCCTGTGATGAATGTCATAATTATGTATATCTATATTATACCAACAAATTCATGAGAAAGAATTTAAGTTTGTTTTGGAATTTAGACTTTCTTCTGTTCTTTGAAGGAAAATACCTGGAGAAGAAAAAATGAAAAGCTATGTTTGTATTCTGCAAATATTTACTCCAGTTTCAAAATAATCCTGGAATTCTAATTACATAAATTTTATCTACCTAAGATTACATACTAGATGAGCAATCACAAAAGTTCTATCTAATAATTACTAAAAAGAGGTTCTCAAACCCTTCAATCCAAGAAGATAATCGTTCAGAATATTTCACAGTAGAGGTTCCATATAATGAACATGTTTGATGTAGTTAGCTTCGCTCATAAGGCAGACTTAACCAAACTCTGGACAGAGTCAACCTCTCTTAGAATCTAAGATCCACATGATCAAAGATGCAGAGAGAAAAACTACCAATTAATTTTCCTATCTATTTAATTCTTAATATAGTGCCTTTTCAATAATATTCCTTTACTTTCACGCAACCGAAAGGGAACACTCTTAAAGCTCTCATTAAGTGACAGCATTAGCCTGCAGCATAATACCATGCCATGTTGTCATTCTTTAGTTCTATTAGAAACAACTCTGGGGGCTGGGGAAATGGCTCAGTAGAATAAGCACTTGCCTGGCAGGTGCAAGGGCCTGAACCCCCTATTCCACACACACACACAAAATAAATAAATAAATAAATAAATAAATAAATAAATAAATAAATGTTCAAGAAAATAGGCTATAGACAATAAATAGGAAAAAGAACAGCCTCAACTAGCTCAGAAATCAGGGTTCCTACCATCCTAAGTCGGATACCATTGTGATGGTTAAGGTAAACTCTAAGAGGCATGTTGATAGCTGAGACAACAGCTATATCTATATAGCAGACACAAAGCAAATGTGACTAAGAATGAATTTAACAATGCAATCACAAACAGAAAAGGTACAGAGAGGAAGTTGTTTAACAAGTGTGGAAAAGGCTGCTGAGAGGTACTTAGCAAGTTGTCTGAGAAGGTTGACTGATTTCTTCAGAACACTGCCACACCAAAGAAACAGCAGTTCCAAGCCACACTTAGGTCTTCTTCTGCATCTTTGTTATTCTTCTATTCAAGATGCTCAGTATTAATCATGATTCCTATGTTGCATAGATTTTTAAAATGAAGCTCAATTAATTTTAATTTACCTAAGGTAAAACAATAAAAGAAACAGTGTGGAGGAGACACTCAGGTCTTCTAACTTGCCCATAGTCTGTTACCTCTTATATGTTATATCTGAAAGAAAGAAAGAAAGAAAGAAAGAAAGAAAGAAAGAAAGAAAGAAAGAAAGAAAGAAAGAAAGAAAGAAAGAAAGAAAGAAGGAACTGCCCCTAAGATATAAACTAATATTTCAACTTAGCTCTTCATGACATATAGGCAGTAAAAAAAAAACTGATTTAATACTTTAAGGCATAATCACAGGCTCTAATTTATTGTATTTTAGAAGATCCCAATAAAAATTTTATCCTATAAACTGAATATGTCATATGGTTAAACCAGAATGCAAAGAACTTCAGTTATTTCATGTATTTTCTTAAAATATTTTAACATTTACTCAATAATAGCTATGTAGTGCTTACTAACTACATACAAAGGCCGGTATAATTCCAGCTGTAGGAAACCATTTATGCACCATAATCACAATCATGTGTTTATATATATTGTCTTCCTAGATTCCAGCTCCCTGAAAACTACTTACAACATGTAGCACAGGGCCTATGTATTATTAGCTTTCTGTCACTGTAATAAAATATCTAAGATAATTAATTTACAAAAAGAAAAGGTTAGAATCTGGTGTGATGGCACATGGATATAATCTCGGCAATGGAAGGCCAAGGCAGGAGGATCATCATGAATTTAAGGCCAACATGGCCACAGACTGAATTCAACATCAGATTGAATTACATACTAAGACCGTCTAGCTCACAGTCTTAGAGGTTTTAGTCTATCATCAGTGGACACAATACTTTTAGGCCTTGGGTCAGGGTATAGACAGCAATGACAATGAATGCATCGCAGACTAAACTGGTCACTTTGTGGCCAAGAAGTGAAAGGGAAAAAGAACAGGGTGGGATTTCACAATCCCTTTCAAGGGCATACCCAGTGACCTAAAGCCCTCCCACTAAGCCCCACCTCCTGGATGCTCCACCACCTTCAACTTTCATCAACCAAGAGACCAAACCTTTAATCTTCAGGAAACATTCAGCTTCCAAGCTTTAGCAGCCTTCCACCTACTTATCTGATGGGATTCAGGACACACATACTTGAACAAGATCCAATTTTAAGTTGAAGGAGTTTGACACAAAAAAAAAAAAAAACAAAACACAGAAGCAAAAAGGTCAGTCTCTCACTTCCTCCACCCTACTCTGCTCTTCTGAAGCAGTTCATAAAACCTACAAAGAATTATTTGATTTAATCCTAATACAGGTCATGAGACATTCATTTGAGAGTACCATCTAAATCCTCTAAGAAACCATCTCTGAAGATAAAAGGTCACAGAGGAAAATGAACAAGCAGGCCTGCTAAATTCTCTCTAGTTTATTACCATTATTAGTACTATAGAACATACTGTTTTGTATACAATCATGCTTCTTCATAACTATCCATTTCTTCAGACTCAGAATGTATCCCATTTTAGCCTTCTCATTTCCTTATGAAAGTTCCATGTCACATAAAATTTATATTATATACATCCATATGCTTCTTACTTGTTAATCTGTCTTTTTTTTTTTTTTTACAGGACTATCATCTAGTGAAAACTTGAGACAAAGATATTTTCTTCCTATAAACATTCAAAAAATAAATACAATGCATATGAGCAATGCCAGATATAAAACTCTATAAGAATACACAATCTAGAGAGAGATGTAAGTAAATAACTAAAGCAAAGTTAACAAGACTAGTATAGACCATGAAATTATTAGGTATTTAAAAGACAGCTGAGCCAGTGAGATAGCTCAGTGGAGTAAGCATCAGCTTAGGCAAGTGCAGGCACCAAGGTTCAATCCCCAGCACCACATGCTACACTGGCCCTACCCCTAGGTACACTGAGCCAGTCACTGAGACCAGGCATGGTGGCACATGCTTGTAATCCCAGTGCTGCAGAGGCTGCGACAGGAGGATCACTATGAGTCGGAGCTGAATAGTGAGACATTGTACCAAATACATTAAAAAATAATAGTAATAAAAGAGCTGCTGAAGAGAAATTGCTTATAATTCTGATATTCTATGATAAAAGGGGTTTCACTTCTTTATAAAAAAAAAATTTACCCCTAAAAAAATCTTACATAAAATTTCAATACATAAGACTGCTCTTGTTTAAGTAAAAAAAACTCATAGCAATCTCAGAAGTACCTCCATAAAAATCCCAAAACTCTATTTAAAGACCACTCCTACTTCTGAAATATTTCTCAAAAATGGGTTTCCCACCCCAACTATCATTCTACATTTAGAAATCCTCTTAGAGCCTCTTATATGTTTTCTTAACTGACTATATGGCTACTACTGTATTTAATATGTAAAATAAGCATTTTGTGCAATAGATAAAAACAAGATATTCTATTAAATGAAGATCTTTATTTCAACTAATAAACTATATTACTCTATTTAGAAGAACATTTTGGTTTTCTGTAATCTGTTGATTTAAATAATATATGTCATTTTTTAGAAGTTGTGCTCAAGTCAGAAATGCTCAGCTTTGTAATTTTCCCAAAACACGAAGTCAATTCAGTCCTTTGGTTTTATATTATTAGGACGAAAGCAAGTAAGTAATATTATCTTAAAGTGGTAGAATGCATAAAATCATTTTAATCAAAAGGATGTCTAAAATATGTGGCACGTCTTTCCAGTGATGACTCAGTTGAAAACTCTCAGCCTTCATAATATCCTTTAAATAGTGCTGGGAGTTGGCAACAAGGAGGCTTGTCCAACAATGGAGGCTAAATTTAACCAAAGTCTTTTACAGCACACTAGCACAGTTTACATGAGAAGACACTGTTGAAGAACAAAAAAACAAAAAGAATTTTTAATTTAAAAAGCTATGGATATTAACATAAATGTGTCATAATAAACATAAATTCAAGGGTGGTACAGTTCAATGGTATAAAACTTGTCTACCTTGTGTTGAAAAGCTCAATTTCATCCCTACCAATTCACAAACTTTTTTTTAAATATAAACTCGTGTTTTCAAATGCAGTGCATTTTAAGAGAAAAAAAAATCAGTATATTTCCTAAAAGGTGATATGTATCTAATTTTCTCAAACTAATTTTCCCACTAATACTTTTACCACCAAAAATACCTTTATTCATCTTGAGAAGTTTCATTTCCTTTTAGTGACGTCCACCTACTCATTTAGACATTGTACCTGCAATAGGTACGCCTTCTGCTGGGCTCCAGACCAAAGCACGCTGCACATAACCAAAGTTGATGGAACTATCATATCTAAAGGCAGGCAGTTCATAGACTTGCAAGAAACCCTTGGGGAAGCTCATCACATGTAAGAATTATTAAACTGGCCAGGTGTGGTGGCGCATGCCCATAATCCCAGCACTCAGGAGGCTGAGGCAGGAGGATTGTGAGTTCAAGACCAGCCTGAGCTAAAAGTGAGCTTAAGGCCAGCCTGAACTGCATAGCGAGACCCTGTCTCAAAAAGACAAAAAAAAGAATTATTAAACTATTCAAATCCTCTTAAGAGGCATATACTGAGAAAATGATACAATTAGAAGAACAAAAACTAATGCAAAAATGTTAAAGGAACTTTGAGGCTCTCTGAGTATGCCAGGGTACAAACACTTTGGAGTAAAAAGAAGGTATTGACAGCATATACTCTGCTGTAGGCCAAGAAGCTAACACCAATGTATACAGCAGCTGAGGTAACTCAGTTTTGGAGAACTAGACAGCCTCAGACATTGTTGCTAAGGCCACTAGAAAAATAAATAATGTAAAGGTGTTCAAAACTTGGGAAACAGTAATTCCAAATTATAGATTAATATAATATACAATCCCAGAGAATAATCAAGATTAAACTGTTTCTAAGTCATGGAAAGGAGAATTGAAATCTAGGTTCTCTAAATTCTAGCTTAGCCAGGGGTATAGCTCAGCGGCGTAAGTGTCTGCCTAGAAAGCATAAGGTCTTGAGTTCAATCCCTGGTACTACCAAAATAAATAAATAAATAAATAAATAAATAAATAAATAAATAAATTCTAGCTTAGCACTATTGCACTTTTATTGCACTATTTCTTTGGACTATATACAAGACTTCCAACTACATCTCACACACACACATATATGCACACCTTTCAAGAACAAATTGAGTCTTGTACAGTTTAGAAGAAGAATAAAAATGTTGCTCTTTTAAGCTATTTAAACATTCCAATAAACTTGTAATACAATTACTGATACAATGTTTGCAAATACTCTTAAATATCCTAAACAGGACAGCTAAACAATAATAAATACATGAAAACATAAGAAAGGCATGGCTTACTCAGGAAGTTTCTCTGAAAATATCCAAGATAATAAATAAACATATGCTAATTATGATGACTAACTGCTCACACTAGCACATGGACTCATGTCAGTCCAAGGACCAGTGCAGTTTACAATGGGATGAATAAAGACATTGAGAGCAAGAGTTTAGAAACTAAATATAGTCTGAAGTCTAAATTCCAAGGGCCAGCCTGATAGCTCAGCAGACTGAAGAGTCTGCTTAGGCAAAGTACAGCGGCCAGGGTTCAATCGCCCTGCCCCCAGGACACACTGAGATAGTAATGGAGACTGGGCATGGTGGTGCATGCCTATAATATCAGCACTTGGGAGGTGAAAACAGGAGGATCACTACGAGTCTGATCTATGGCTGATTTAAGGCCTGTACACCCTGTAGACCTTGTCCTAAAATACAGGAAAAAAAAAAAAAAGAACTGAATCCCATTGGACTTTTTTTAAACCCGTTTTTCCATCCATAACCAATTGGAATTTAGTACTTTTTTCCCCCTTGTATTTTAGGTTAGGGCCTACAGGATATACAAGTCTTAAATGTGAAAGTAGGCACACTCAAGAGCATGAGTAGAATGCCAGAAAATCAGTATCAAAATATCAATTTAACAATAGCTTTGTGTCATATAAGACACTTTTTATATTTTTTGTAGCTACAAAGTAAAGCACAGAACTGCAACAAAGAAAAATGAAATGAAGGTGGAAAAGAAGGGTGGGCAGACAGCAGTGGCAGCACCACCACCAGCCACAACCATGGCAAATAACTCTGTGACTGCCGAAAGTATACACTAAATACATAGTATACTAAATTCATATCCTTGAATATGTTGGAAATTTTAATAAAAAAACAACTTAGTTAAAAATGTACTAAAATTTTACCACATCCCTTTAAAAATTTAAAAATAAAATCCATGCATTAGTTTTTGACTAATCTTATAAATGGCAACAAGAGAAATATTTTTAATAAAGAATGTAGATAACCAAAAAACCATAGATATAGTTCAAACCATAACTAGACAAATTCAGAGTGATATTTTTAGCTTTATCCAAAGCAAATAATAAGTCAGAAAAGTAGCAAATGTATACCTTAATGATAACTTAAGAGCCTTCAGGTTTGCCAGATCAAGTTTAATTTTTAAGTACTCAATTAAGGCTTGGTCATAAGACTTGATGGATAGTGTTTGAAGATAACATGAAAACTTTTTCTGTCAGTGTTCTTCCTGCTGTTACCCATAGCTTTACTTATCTTTCACTTCATTTAAGAGGTTCAGAGATGACTGCTAGACATGAACCTACTCATGTCTAAATCATTTATTTATTTGAGACAAGGTGTTGCTATGTAGTTCAGACTGGCTGTGAACTCACTATGTGGTCCAAGCTGACCTTGATCCCACAGCAATCAGCCTCACAAGTGCTGAAATTACAGGTGTACTCCACCATGCAAGTCATATACAGATCTAGCATACACTCAAGTCTTCCCCTGGGAATATTATAGACAAAATAACCTTTTCAGAGTTTTAAAAAGCCTCTAAAACAAAGGTCCTAAGTAGACAAATACACCTGCATAAAAATGAAATCTGTTGTTTAAGCTACTGCATCTACTGTTAAGATTTACTGAAGCACAGTATTAGATAAATGATACTAGCAGCTTGTACTAGTTACCTTTTCATCAATGAGGTGTCCCTAAAATTTAAAGGAGAGGTTTATCTGTCTCACAGTCTCATTACATTCAATGTACAGCCAGTCCAAGACAGAAACATCAAGGCAAAAGGGCCTGAAGGAGGAAAGCTGTTCAGCTCATTTCAGAAGGAAGCAGAGCACAAGGGATGAAAGAGCCAGAGAGAAAGGAGTCAAGGACCAGATCTGACTCCCGGGTCGCATCCCAATGACCCACTCAGACACATCCTAAAGTGTAAATTTCTAATCTCCTAGACCAGTTGTGGCAAACCTAAGGCACCCATGCTGCAACAGGCTGTTTGTTATCAATGAGAGCTCTGAAAGATTCATCATCACTACCCAAGCTCTTGCAAATCAATCAAGTTGACAAGCATGATTATCCATCACACAACTCACAACCCAAAATGCAGGACTTGAACTCTGTCTTAAGGAAACCAGGTTAACTAAACCTGAGTACAATAGAAAGGATCTTGAAAGAGATTTTTTTCACTGGTTGAAATAAAAAATAAATTACATCAAAAGTATTCCACAAAAAGCTTTCAAAATGGCTAGAAATAAATATCACTTAATATTTTTATAAGGTATCTAGAACAAGTAACAAAATAACTAAAATCTAATACGAAGATTAAGAAAATGCTACACCTAACAAAGGTGAACAGTTAGAAAAATGCTGACTTAAAAAAATTCTATAATGAAAGTAAGCAAAATATAACACTTCAATGGATAATAAGCTTTCTTAATCAGAATTAAGTTCTTAGAACTAATAATCTTATTTTGTATTAAGAATGTAAACAATGTAAAATATTCACAAATACTTCGATACTGATAAAATACAGGAAACAACATACAAAATAGCTATCAAAGACAGGGACTGGAGTTCCATCTGTAACATGAAATGCCACACCAGCCCCACCCTCTGGGCACACTGAGGACAGCAACTGAGATTAGGTATGGTGGCACATGCCTATAATCCTGAAGCTAGGGTGGCTAAAAATAAGACGATCGCTATGCATCCACGCCTTGTAGTGAGACCCCTGTCCTAAACTGGTAATAAGCCATAACTGTTCAGTTTGTCTTTGAGCTTAAAATGTACTACCAAGGCTGAAATTCTCAGCACTGGAGGTAAAATAAGAAGGAAAGGCAACACCAGAAAGGACTTACCTCTTCCCTTAGCTCATAGATATTAGTCATTTAAGTTCAATTAAAACTATTGCCTGAGTATTTATAACAGTTATAATAACATTTAGTGTTAATAACCTTAACTAGAATGTCCATGGAAATTTAGGCCCCTGTGTACCTCATTAAAGAATATGCAAAATTATGTAGTAAATATATGAAATTTTCTGAAAAGAAAATTCATGAATTTTATCAGTTTTTCCCTCTGATATACCATTTCAACATCTAATGTGACCAAGAAAGGTTAAGAATCAACTGCCAACCAGGTTTCTCTGCTTTGAGCCATTAAGCCTGGAATTTTATTTTTTAAATGAATTTGGTACTGGACCTATAGGGTCTCACTACACACATCAGACTCATAGGGAGCAAAAGCATGCAAAGGGGTCCTAAAACTAGAAGGTACGGTAGAAGCCTGTTCCAGGCTCCTAAAAACGGGCTGTCAATCAGCTCTTATCTTCTCCTAATCAGATCCTCCTGCAACCTTGCAATTCTGTCCCGGACAATACCAAACTTATTAGTATAAAAGCAACATTTCTCTTGAAGCGCGAGGCAAATCTTTTCTTTGTTGGTGGTAAGGACGACCATTTCGCCTATGTTGGAGGACCACCTCTGCCAATGAATCAATTTGATCTTGCACATCCTGGATGGAACGAGACAAGAACTGAATATTGTCAACAAGCCGTTGAGACAATTTGGCATAGGAGTATAGCACCACTCCCATCCCTGCCCCACGTTGGGTGCCACTTGTCCCGTCCAGCGGGTCAGTCTACGCAGGTCACCTAGGGGAGGAGTGGGGACTGAAGAAGACAAAGAACAGGTACGCGAGAAATGGAGACAAGACAAGATTCTGATCAAGTCTCGTTTATTCAAGGAAGCGATACAGCTTATAAAGCAGAGGTAAAGAAAGTCAACATCACTAATGATGTGGGTATACTAGGGTAATGCTACAGGCTAAAAATACTCGGGTAGTCAACTAAAGGAGTACATGGCAGTAAGTCATGATGCAGCAATCCTACGGGAAGTGTAACTTATATCCATAAAAGGAATAGAAATGAAGGCTTCCAGGCTACAGTGCCCTCCACAGATCCTCCTATTTTTCAGATTCCCAAGCATGGGGCTGGAGATAGGGGTAAGCTGGGGTGGGGAGAACAATGACACACACTTAAATTTGTTTGACCCTTCAAATACAGCATGAAATATAAGTTCTGGATTCTGGTCTTCCTTTGAAAACTTCTTTGCACTTTGTTATGGGTTACAATAATTCATTCAAATCAATTCTTACACTTTGCTTATCATATACTTTCTCAAAATAAAAGACTTCAAAAAACCAATTAAGTACCTTTTCTGTTTTCTTTTTTAAAAAATTCAATAACCAGTTTTATAAGTTAAATTGTGATATTCTGGCCTTTAACTTGAGAATTTTACTTCTCTAATCACTATTTAAAATGGTAAGGTCATATTGAATTCCTCTTTGCAGAAAAATTCCTTCTTCTTTGTGGTCTAAATTGACAATATGTCTCTGATTTCACATAGTTACAGTTATTAATGGTATATGTTTCTGACACATAATAATGACTCTGTCTTTGGGTATTGGTTCATATATACATTGCATCTTATGAGTTTTATTCCTCCACCCTATTCACTGTCATCTCCCTCTTCCCATCCCCATAAAGTCTACTTTTCCGCTTCCTAATATCTTTCTTTCACTTTGCTCTTCATATTTTGAGCATCTCATAAGGCACTTTCTATTAACAATGGTAGACATCTACATTAGCAGTAATTATCCTAACAGCATACACAACAATTCTTTTCAATTTCCTCTGCCTACCATCATAAAGTCTACAAATTCCAAATCGTTGTACATATGGCTCCATGATAAAATCAATCATATTTTCATGTTGCTTTGTACATTATATAACCAATCATCTAAGAAAAAGCTAGCATAAGAACAAAGGTGGAAACAAGTTATCCAGGTATCCAGTAAAGGTTCTGAAAAATATCTACAGTACAGAAACAAACCTACATTACAGTGGAATTTCAAATATGGCAAATAAAAATAAGAAAGGATCACCATACTCATTAAATAAGAGAGACCTGGAAAGACATCTGGTAGTCATTACATACTGTTTCCTAGAAAGCAATATGTCCAATATTATAAACAGAAAGGCCAACTATACCAGCGACAATTACCAGAAAGCACATTAGTAACAGAAGTCTACCCAAGCCTATCTTTCACAAAATTACCTCTTAAGAGTTAGACAATGCTTATAAATGAAAATAAAAATAATTTTGCAGGTAAAGGACGGGGGCCTTCCATATAAAGGGAAATGAGAAAGTTCTGGAATCTTTACTCTGGAAATAATGCTGAAAAGTAAGTGGCAAAAATCCATAGATTCTGAAAGCAAGAGGTAGTAACAAAAAGTGAACATAAATTATTCCATAAATAACAGGAAAACAGAACCAAAAGAAACTCTTAAAAATTTACATTTGGACTCAGTGGACTAAAGCGCCTGCTTAGGCACAACGTAGCAGCCAGGGTTGGATCCCCGGGCATGCGGTACTGGCCCCACCCATGGGCGCGCTGAGATAGCGATGGAGGCGCGCACCTGTAATCCCTAGTAGTGCAACTCAGTGGTATAGTATGCGCTGAAAACTTGGGTTCAATCCCCTAACACCATAAAAAAATAATAAAATAATAAAAATTAAAGGAGATATACCTACTACCAAAAAAGCCATCTCAATCAAATGCATGTGTTAAATGTCTCAAACATTATTATGCTAAATATTATAAAAAGTAAATTTCTGGTGCTCTATATCATAGCAGTGAGGGAAAATCAAACTGGGTTTTGATTTTCCACTCATCTGGTTTAAGGTCATGGACAACTCTGTACAACAGTGAATCCTGGCCAAAAACCAGAGGAATAGCTTTACCTTAGCTCAGTGACAAAGGTCCAGTTCAGTCAACTCAGGAGTCTCAAGCTTGGCTTTCACATAGCCTAAATGCCATAGTAGGTGTAAATCCTGGGCCTAATTCTAATTGCAAAGGACTCCAATGTGAGTTGAGAATAGAATAGCACTACAGTTAAGAAGTTGGTGATGAAAAAAAGTTGAAGAGAAATGTCAATGAAAAACTCATATAAATCAGCACATAATATACACCTGTAATCTCAAGTTCTTGGGAGACCAAGATAGAAGGGTTTTAGGTCTGAAGCCATTATGGGCAACTTGGTGAGATGCTATCTTGGTGAGATGCTATCTCAGAATAAAATAAAAAGGGATAGGGATAGAACACTCAGTGATAAGACACTTATTTACAATGTGTGATGCTTTGAGTTTAATCACAAGCACAGTTAAGAACAAAAAAGCCATCTCCTTTATCAATAGAGAACAATATAGTTGTTTTGCCAACTAGGAATGCGGATATTCTGAATTGACGAAATTTGAAGTTGGGGCCAACAAATTACACCCAAACATCAAATTTGAACTTTAAAATGTTTAAACTGATCTAAAATGCTTAGATACTCTAAGAGTATCATCTTAAAAACAAGTAGCAAATAGAAACTCAATTACTTTATCAACCTAATATCTAATAATATTACAGACCTATATTGAATATTTTCTAATGTAAGTCACTGAATACCTTACTCAAAAATTTGAGAATTTCATAACTAATTTAACTTTACCTTTTGTCTTCTGGTATAAACTAAAAATTCCTAATTAAGCAACATGACAGAAAAGTAGGAGTAGTATAAAAGGAGAATGAGTACTCTATATTTTAAATGAACTAATTAATTCAGTAAGATGACTATTTCAAAGTCCATCTGTTTTGAATGTCAATATAAAACTACTTATAGTTCCAGTCAAAGAAATATCAATAAAAGTAAACGGTAACCTAGAAAAAGGTTTACTACATCCAGTTTAGACTCAGGATCTACAGATGACTTTTATAAACATGTACTACCTGAAGAATCATGAGATATACACTTACTTCATTATGCCCTTATAGAAATAGACAAGACTTTAAAACCTGGTATTGATAACCCCTTGCATATATGTAAAACTAATTTTACACTCAAATCATTACTCTCAGAGATCTCAATTTCAGACTATCTATTTAAGAACAACGTTGCCTAGATTTGCTTTTCTAGAACTTTCCTAGTTCTGTTGACACCAAATAATTTTCCAATACTGAAAAATTAGACAGGGAAAAGGAAAACTGCTATCAAACATAAAGAATAAGTATAAAATCAGGATACATTTAAGGAATAATTCTTCATCACTATTTTGTAATATTGACAGTAATTTCTCTAGTCTGAGCTTCCTTATCTAACAAAAAGAGGTCTTAAATTCAGTAGCACATCAGGATATAGAATATTAAGACAGGCATCAATACTCAAAAATCAATAGTATTGCTGTACACAAACAACAGACTCACTGAGAGAGAAATCAGGAAAACAACACCTTTCATGACAGCATCAAGGAAAAGGCAACAAAGAGGTATAGGAATTCCCCAATTAGGGGCCAGGGAGATGGCTCAGTGTAATAAGCATTTCCCTGGCAAACGCAAGGGCCTGAGTTCAATTCCTGGTTCTGCCAAAAAAAAAAAAAAAAAAAGGAATTTCCCGATTGAAAGTTATACTACAGTTCTCAGCCCTTGCTCAGCTCAACAGCCACCTAGCAGGGTTATCCCAGATTTCTGTCTCCTGTCTCTCCTCAATAAATGGCAGAGTGGTGAACAGCAGAAGGGCCTTGCCAAGATTTGTTGTCCAGATGCTGGAATACAGCAACAGGCAGAAGAAATGAAGGAGGGAAGAGGGATACCAGGACCCAGGAAAGATCTGAAGTGAGAACCAATGTCCACTGGAGAGAACAAAGAAATTAAAAAAAAAAAAAAACTTCAGTGAAGAACAAGGAGAAGGCTTGAGTCAGATAGCTCAGTGGATTAATGTGCCTCCTTAGGTAGACTCAGGGACTGGGGTTGGATACCCACCTGCTGTGCCCCATCACCAGGGCAAGCTGACAAGTCAACTGAGAATTGGGTGTGGTGGGGCATGCCTGTAATCCCAGCACTTAGGAGGCTGTAAACAGGAGGATCACTATGAATCTGATCTGTGTAGTGGGGCCCTATAGACCATGTACTAAATAAAAAAAAAAAAAAGAGGAGGAGCAGGTGGAAAGTGGCACTCTTCTAAGCCTAGACTCACTGTGTGGGAGGGGTGGTTCAAACCTGCAGACAAACAGTGACTGCTGGAGACCCTAGAAGTCACCATAAACAAAAACACCAGAAGAACAGAACAGTAAATATAATACACTGAAGTAGCCAGTGAGTTAAATCAGGTTCAAACATTCCCCAGGAGAAGGTGACTGGAAGGTAGCCATCGCAGAGTGGCCAACTGAATTCACATTTCAGAACAAACTGTGGGCTGGCTCCTGCCTTCCAGTGTCAGGAAGAGGGTGGTTAGTTTAAGTCAAGAGGTCAAAGAGCCAAGTTCAAGGAGAAAGCACACGAAGTGTTACAGGGTGCAAAGTCAGGTTTCAAGCTCACAATAAGAAACCAGCCAGAACTTCAGTGGAACTAAAGGTGCAGGCTGGCTAGGACTATCTACCATGCCACCAAAGAGCACTGGCTGCCTTACTGAGATTAATCGACACAGATCTAGCCTCCATCTGCCCATCTTATGTACCAATGACAGCAGAGACATGTACCTGAAGTTCTTTTCTTTTGTTTTTGCTTTTATGTACTGCTTATTTTTTTCTTGATTCTTATATACACGATATGTATAGAACACTCAGTGATAGGACACGGTTTCTAGCTTTTAGGTTGTTGCTTTCTTGTTCTGTTCTTGTTTTATTTCATCATTCTCTCTTCCCTACTGTCTTCCTCACCAGTTTCCCTAGGTGTCCTGTCCTCACATTGGCTCACTCTGCTGTGTATAATTTCAATGGAATATTCAATCTCTTGAATATCTTTTTGAATCTGTTTCATACATCCCATTTCTTTCCTATGTAAACATGATTTCTAGCTTTTGATGATTTGTGAAATCATCCTTGGTCTGACAGCCTTGCTTCTAATCTCTTGTCCTTCTCCTTCTCCTTCTTCCATTTCTATTTTTTCTCCTCAACCCCTTTTAAATTTTCTAATTAAGGGTAAAATTGGCACAGAGGACTCATTTACTATATATGATTTTCTTCATTTTAAAATGTCACATAAACATAAATCTACTTCATATGGTTAAAGGTAGCAAATTAATAGTTATCACAGTTTGTCATTTTCTAGACTGTATTTGATACTACAGGTATTGCTGATTATACTTTTAAGCAGTTATACTTTCTGGTATGCCAAGACTGAGACTGCCTATGGGTCACCAAAAACACGCTGTAGTCTAGTGTGAAAGAATAAAGGACTAAATAAAGTAGGCAGCAAATTTTCATTCCCAATACACTCATTAGATAGGATCTTGCAACAAATTCAAAATCCAAAAGCCAGCTAGCTACAGGTGGAAGACATTTTTGAGAAGTAGTCATGTCCAAAATATTCCAAAATATTTTAACAATTAACAATAAAACTACTTAGCATTAGCAAACTGCAGCTAGGAATTAAAACTAAAAGAAAAAAAAATGGCAAAAAAAATGAGAAGACACTTAAAAAAAACATGCAATCACATGCTTCCAGCTTCCCAAAGGCAAACTCCAGGGGCAACAAGGTGGAACAGTTTGAAAGCCACCTACTTGGATGCTCTGAGGAAGTTAACAGAGGAAGTAACAAAGCAGATGAACAAGGTCCTAGGAAGGAAATCAAATCAGAATTTCTCAGATAACTACAGAGATGGTGACCATAATGAAAGACACAGTAACTTTAGAGCAGATACTGATTTAAAAAAAAAGTACAGGAGCTTCTGAAAATCAATAGCCAACATGGGAAAGAAATGGAATGCATGAAACAGATTCAAACAGATATTCAAGAGATTAAATACTCCACTGAAATTATAAACAGCAGAAAGAGCCAATGTGAGGTCAGAATATCAGATACATAAAACAGGATTGTCTTAGGGATTAAGAAAAGAAAGATTTCTTAAAAACAGTAATGGATAGAGTCAGGCATGGTGGCACATGCTTGCAATCCCAGCACTCGGGAGGCTGACACGGGACTGTTACAAGTTTAGCACCCGCCTAAGCTATAGAGTGAGCTCAAGCCTAGTTTGAACTGTACATTGAGACTCTGTCTCAAAAAGACAATATATATGAATAACGAGGCTGGGAAGATAGCTCAATGGCTTAAGCATCTACCTGGAAAACTCGAAGTCCTAAGTTCAATCCTCGGTACCAAAAATAAAACGGGATCATACAAAATCAACCCAAAAGCTGCTAGAAAATGCAAAGAATAACATAAGATTAATTAGAGTCAAAGAAATAGCAGGAGATAGAACAAATGACATAAAAAGAAAAATCTGTTCAAAAAAGTAATACCAAAAAAATTTCCAAGCAATGAAAAAGAATTTGAGATACCACTGAGTTACAGGATGTCACAGCACACGTTCTCTTACAGCCAGAGTCCTCATAAACCTTGAAGGGCTAGAGCAAAAATATAGGCTATCCTTGTAGGCCCTCTATTTCTCTAATTTTTGGTTTGCAAACTTTAGTTGTTAACCATTTAGAAGAGAAGCTTAATGATATTATTACCATGTAACAGAGGCAGTTGAGCTTAATATCCTATCTGTCTGAATATCAAATGCCTTAGACATAACATGGAACTGGTATTTTCCAACAACCATGGATATTCTAAACTTTACATCCCTATACAATGACTTCTCCAAATACAGCTTCTCTAACAGCAATGGAATACCCATCTCTGACAAAACAAAACAAAAAAGGGGAATATAATTGAAAAGAGCATTTTGTAGTGAAGAAAGAAGTATAGATTTAAATACAAAATAGGACAGATATACAGCTACTTTCTCTTAGTTCAATGAGAAGATTTGTACTAATATTGTTTAGACAAGAGATCATGTCTACATCTTATACGTGAATAACTACTATGAAGACAACAATATGCAATGTATTAATTATTGTAACAGCCCTACTGATCTGTTTTCAAACTGTGTCATTGTTATTTCTTTCTCATTAAAATTACTAAAAAATTAAAAGAAAAATAATTTGACATACAGTTAAGTCAGACAAAGAATTCAATTAGCTATGATCAGGGGGAAAAAAAAAACTAAGCCAAAGCAGATGACAGTCAAAATTCCAGAATCAACATAAGAACACATTATTAAAAAGAAACAAATTACCTACAAATGAAAGGCCATCAGAATCACAGCTGACTATGCTGGGGAGATAGCTCAAAGACCTGGGTTCGATCCATAGTACTGCATACTATGTTGGCCTTGGTCTGAGCCAGCCACAAAACTGGGCATGGTGGTACAATACCAGCACTGGGGAGGCTGAGACAGAAGGATCACTATGACTCCAAGCTGCCTAGCAAGACCCTGTACCAAATAAATTAAAAAAAGGGGGGCTGGTGAGATGGCTCGTAGAATAAGCGCTTGCCTGGCAAACACAAGGGCCTGAGTTCAATCCCTGGTTCAGCCAAAAAATAAAAATAAAAATAAATAAATAAATAAAGACCCCCCCCCCAAAAAAAAACAGAATCATAGCTGACTTCTTCACACAAGCCCTCAAGAAGAACCTGGAATGAAGCATTTGAAGCCCTAAAAGAAAACAACCTTCAATCCAGAGCAGAAATATACTATCAAATTCATAGAGGGGGGAAATAAGAAACTTCCATGAAAATATCTTAAGAAATTCACTACCACCAAAAAAGCATTCCAAAATGTTCTGAAGGAAATTCCAGAGTTAACAAGAACTAAAACTCCATGACCACAACAGAATGAATCCACTAGGCAAGGCAGGTAATTAAACAGAGGCGAAGAAAAGAAAACCAACAACAGCAAAACAACATGACAGGATAGATCAACACATATCAGTTATAATCATCAGTGATTAACAATCTCAATTCTCCAATCAAAAGCAAACTGGCAGAATGGATCAGAATAAGGATTCAAGGGGACGAGATAACAATCCTAAGTATATATCCACCAAATACTAGTGCACCCAACTATATAAAACATATTAAAAGACATGAAACATCAAATAGTACTAATCTACTAATGCATGTATCAATACAATTGTAATGGAGAACTTCAAAACCCCACTGTTGCAAATAGACAACTACACACACAAAAAAAAAAAAAATTAGGGTCAGGTAGATAGCTCAGTAGAATAAGCACTTCCTGGTAAGCGCCAGGGCTTGAGTTCAAACCCCCCATTCTGCCCCCCCCCAAAAAAAAAACAACAAAATATTAGAATTGAACCAAACTTTTGAACAAATGGACTTAATATGTCTATAGAGTTTCATTCTACAACATCAGAATACACATTCTTTTTCAGATGCACACGGGACATTCTTTTTTCTTTTTCTGTATTATAGGGAAGGGCCTACAGGTTGTTCAGTTATCACTACTAGATCCAACTCATAGGGATTCTTGTTTACAGCCTCCCAAGCTCTGGGATTACAGGCGTGTGCTACCACACCCAGCCTAGTCTTCATTGACATCTCAGTGTGCCCTGAGGGCAGGGCCTGCACAGTAGGCCCAGGGAGCCACCTGGCCCCACTGCCTGCTTGCAGGCACTTTAATCCGTTGAGCTACTTGGCTGGCCCAGGACATTCTCCAAATTAAACCACATACAAGCTAACAAAACAAGCAAGTACATGCAAAAGAACCAAAATTATTCCATGCCATATTATCTGACCATACTGCAATGAAATTTGAAATAAATGGCAAAAGAAACCACAAAAACTTCATAAACATTAAATAAGACTGTCCTGAACAAGCAAGGAATCAAAGATGAAATTGAAAAGGAAATTAGACAGTTTCTACAATTAAATGATAATGGCAATATGACATATTGGAACTTATGGGACACAATGAAAGCAGTACTATGTGGTAAATTTGTACAGGTGAATTTCTGTTATCAGAAGAGGTTGCTGGCTTGGTGCAGGGCTGGCATAGCATGCAATACTGAGGGTCGAACCCAAGTCCTTGCGCTTACCAGGCAAGTGCTTAGACACCAACATACCTCCCCAGTCCCCCCATCTCTCTTAATGTTAGTTATTGTTGTTGGTGGTGGTGGTGTTTCATTGGGAGTTTAGTGGGAAAGAGGTTGGTTTTGTTTTTGGAGACAAGTTCTATTTTTATTTAGGCTTGCCTTGAACTCATAGTGATCCTCCTGCCTCAGTCTGTCAAGTACTAGAATTACAGGTGTGTACCAGGTTATTAATTGGCATTTCTAATTTGCTTTAAACACAAACCTTTCTATACTTTCAAATGTTTATGATAGAAAAGTCCTATGGATTCAACTTCATTCCATAGATTGAAAATTAAGAATACTGAATGTATATCCATGCTTCTTCTATAACAGTAAATAAAATCAGTCTTAGTCCACTAGTTAATGTATCTGTATCTGAATAGACAAAGAAGGCCTTCCAAGGAAATGCTTTAAAGACCTAAAGGATCCTGAGTAAGAGATATTAAGTGAGCAGAAAATACATTTTGATTAGATTACACCACATGTTCAAGAGCCCTGAGATTGAAAAAAGAATAAAAATTAACAAGTATGACCAGAATTGAAGATATCAGATTGAGAAGGAAGGAAGAAGCCAGATCACAGAGAGACTTTAGGTTATCAAATTTGGTGTTTTATTCCAAAATATGGGAGACACTAACAAATGTGTATTTTGCCTACTATGTGAAGAACAATTAGAGGAGAAATTGCAGAAAACTATAAGAAATGTATTGTACAATTTGGAAACAACTGTTCTTCTGCCTTAAATGTTCAAATCATATCCTGATCAAAAACAACTTGTGGCAGTAAGTAGCACAGTTAAGAACTTAATACTACGTTAAGTAAGCTGAATACTAATATTACATTGGACATTAATATTAAATGAATACTAGTAGTGATGTTTCCTCAAAACTAACTACATTAGTGTTAAGGAATGTAAAAATACTACTTATATCTAACAGAATCTTCGTAAAGGGCCAGAAAATAAATTGTCAGTACCTTTACATATGTTCATAATGCCTCATTTCAAGCATTTTTCATTATGTACTTAATATAAACTGTGCCATAAAGTACTAAGTACTTAAGAAGAGACATTGTAGATAATACTCAAATATTAAAACTGAAATTATTTGGCTCTGTCTCTCATAAACCACACAATTAAAAGTTAATCAAATACCTTTCCAAAGAGTTTCTAATTCTCCCTGTGTTAGATACAGAACTCTTTCAGGAAAAAAAAAAACAAAAAACGGGTAAAAGTTTCTTCCTAGTTATACACTGTCAAGGACAAAAGTCAAATTAATCAAAAGATTCCCATCCATAACTCCTTGACATCAACTAACATTTCACTGATAATTCAGTAAAAGAATATTCAGTATATATAGCCTTGCTTGATCTTTGTAAAATGGCTCTATCTGTCAAGGATCTTTCATTTGCCATTCAAAATGACTAATCCAAAGATGCTGAAAACTACACAATGCAGATCTTTCACCTATAGCTAACAATGTAATTTTATAAGTCAATACTAATGGGTAAGAAAACACTACATACATAATTCAGTCTCTGTGTATTATTATTCTATAAAATCAAGACACAATGAGATATATTTTAAGATAATTTTAAGCATTTTACTTTTATTAGGCATGTTTATAATCACATGGTTTAGTAATTAGCTGGAATAATGAGGCTAAAACTACTTTAAACAATAAATAATCATTAAAGAATCTTCAGTTGGAGTTTACAATATTCTTCACACACAAATTTTTACATAATTTTGTCCCTACCATTCCACCAAAGTATTATGCTCTAATAAGAACTATCCTAATCTTCACCTAGCAATATTTTCAGGCTGATATTATTCTCATTTCCTTGAATAATATCCATACTCCAGAGCCATTTTCTTTCTCATATTCAATATCATGCATGCTTGTATCAAGGTTCCTTTCTTCATATCCTGTCACAGTATCAATCACTGCCTCCTGTCCACTCAATCCACTTTTGATTTATCAGCCACCGTCTTTCTGGACTCCATAACTCGACCCAAACCATTTTAACAAGACATTGACAAATAGCACCCAGTATCACATCAACCTGTTCCACTTAGTAAACTAAGAAACAGTAACTGTGACATCTCTGCATAAGTATTCCATTCTATTCCCCAGACTGATGTATATTAATGAGGAGATGGTATTTGAAATGCTTCTTCCACATCAGCATCTAATATGATCAAATTAGGAAATGGGATGATTTATTAAATTTTGTAGAGCTGAAATATTTCTTTATATCGCTATATGTGTGGTTTCAGAAAGTGAGCTGTTGCTTTCAATTTTTCTACTGAAGATGTGCCTGCATTTCACAGACGAATTATTGTCTTTAAAAAGATTGCAAGAAGGCAAAATGTTATTAAGCAAATGCTCAGTAAAACAAACTAAATCAGTTTTAAAATTCCTAATTTAATGTAAATCTTGGTTGTTTCACTGAAATTCAGTTTGTGATCTTATTAAGTCATATTTGCATTGTACTGTCTTGCTGTAGGACAGTTTCAAATTTATAGCATTACCAAGCCGCTTCACTTCTTGACTTTAAAGATATATCCTAAATAAAATAAATAATTGCTCTCTAAGCATACATTTTGTTCTTATTTTCAGATATAAGATAAAAAAAATGATCAATAGTTGAATAATAAAGGCAGAAAATCAACAGTTCAGGCTTCTATGTTTTTCATAATTAGATATTAAAGTGTTCATTAAAGTGTTCCTTAAATTTAATAACTTTCATGGGCAATTTGGACTTTAATAAATTTGGTTTTCACATTATATTTGTATATGAAAAGGATACTTATCTACAATACAAACCAAGTCATAACTGAAAAAGAATAAATAGAAAACTCATTTTCCTAAGCACCTCTTTTCTTAATCACATATTTTACAAGTATCTGGATATTCTAAAAGTCAAACTTCATGTATTTCTAAAGTAAAGGATTCCTAAGTATAAAATCCCCACTTAAGTCTCCATCTAGATTGACCTCAATATATTGGGCCTTCACCCTCAAGAGTTTTCTAATGAAGCACCAATGAATGATTTCCTCCTGTTTATAGACAAATTAGTGAATTACAAAAAAACAAATGATTTCTAAAAGGGTTTTGGCCTCATTCAGTGATTAGAGATAGCTATAAAAATTAATAGTGATATAAAGAAGGTATTACAAAAATAAGACTAGATAATTCAATATAAAAAATGTGACTCACTGATTATTTACTACTAAGATCTGATATGGATGTACATTATTTGTTCAGTCACTTGCATATAAAATGGAATAGTAATCTTGGAATTAGATTAGGATGCTAATCTAATTTTTCAATTTAAAAATTATGTATTGTTAAAATTAAATGAAAACTAGAAAATTATGATACTATACTGTAAAAGGTAAGCCAATCTTTCTCCTTAATACTCAAAACAGGATAACCAAAGGTAGATGATCAGAAATGCTGCCCTCTGTTCCTTAGGTAAAGACATGGAAAAAATGAAAATTAAACTGTTTTTCAGTCTTTTCAAGCTGGGTATGGGGCACATGCCTGCAGTCATAGCACTCAGAGGCTGAGGCAGTATTGCCCTGAGTTTGAGGCCAGCTAAGGTTACACAGTAAGTTCAAGGCTAGTCTAAACTACATAGCGAGATTCTGTGTCAGGAACAACCCAAACATTCATGTCAAATCACTAAAATCTGTCATAAAAAGAAGCAAATTCATAAGTGTTCTATCATATTAGTATAATGAGATAATAACTTTAAAGGACACTCTTTCAGCTGGGCATGGTGGCACATACCTGTAATTCCAGGACCTGGGAGACTGAGGCAGAAGGAGAATCACAAGTTTAAAGGCAGCCATGGCCATAAAATAAGCTCAAAGCTAGCCTAAACTATATAGCAAGCTCAAAAATAAAACTAAATTTTAAATGATCCTTTTACAGAAACATTTATGCTGGCTTTTATAGTTCATAAAGTACTTTTCACACATTATACTATTAAATACATTTTCTAAACTTTCCCTATACTTTTCTTCCAATTAATATCTATTACATATTCAGTCTGTAAAACTGCATCATTATTGAAATTTTCCTAATTTTCTCCAATACATAAGTGATCTCTCCCCTAACACTTTATATTTGTGTATGATTTTAAGAGTCATCTGAGGTAATGATTATCTCATGTCATACCCAAAAGAGCCTTCAATTTCATTAGTTGAGTCAAAAGTGAAATATGAAATAAAAAAAATTTATTCAAAAGAGCTCAGAGAAAGAACAGCAACACGTAATATGTGTCTTGTAATGCCTACTACAAGATGAAATCTGTCACTTTAAATCCCTCAATGCTACCTACATACAATTGGTCTTTATATATGACATAACACATTATTTTAATTCTGTTAGAAAACTTAAAAATCACACAAAGTTAGACAATAAATCAAAAGATGAATGAAAACAGAAGATTATATAATCACCTCAAAGAGCATTGACAAAAATCAACATTGATTGATGCTAAAACATTCTCTTCAAATAAAATATAGGATTCTTTTTCCGTTTTAATAGAGGCAACCACAGAAAGCTATAGCCAGCACCATATACACAATGAAAGACTAAGCACCTCCTTAGAGACAAATCAAAGAATGGCCACTCATGACTTTTGTTCAACAGTGAAGTCCTATACACAAGCCAGAAGAACTAAATAAATAGCACATGGTTCAAACAAGAGAGGTATAGCCTTCACTTTTCAGGTAAAATGACTTCTTTCACTAAAATCCTAAGGCAATGGTGGCTAACCTACAATAATGCATACCAAAATGGGCTGTTTATTATCACTGAAAGTTCTAAAAGGTTTGCCATCACTGTCCCAAGGTATCTTCAAATCATCTATCAGAACTAATAAAAGTAGTGAGATTACAGTATACAAACTAAAAATATGAAATACACAAGGTATAGAAAGTGTAAAATATATAATATATACAAATACACAATATATAAAATCAATTACATTTCTCCACATCAGCAACAAATCACTGGAAAATGAAATTTTAAAATCATTCCATTTCAATAGTGTCAAAATACACAAATAAACTTAACAAAGGAGGTGAGTTATACATTAAATGTCTGTATCCCCTGCCCCAAAATTAATTTGTTGAAATTTATCCATAATGTGGTAGGGTGCTGCTTAAATCAACTCCTCTGTAATACCAGTTAACTAACCCAAACAATGTACAAGACCTTTACACTTAAAACTTTATAAAGCTGAAAGAAACTATTGAAAAATAAATGAGAGGTATACAATCTTCACAAATTGGAAGACTCACTTTATTATGATGTCAATTCTGCTATTTTATCGACTCAATGAATTTCCAGTTGAATCCCAACAGGCCTTTGTGAAGAAACTGTCAAACTAATTCTAAAATCTACATGGAAATTTAAGCAACAGTAATTTTAAGACAAACCATAAGAATCAAAATTGCATAGGACTAGCGTAAAAATACAGCAATGAAACCAAAGAGAAACCCAGAAATAGAATCACATTAAAATAGTAATTGCTTTTGGTAGAGGTACCAAATATGCAGTGAGAAAATAAAAAACTCTTTCTTAAATGGTGCCAGACACCTTGCTGTGGTGGCACAAACTCATAATCCCAGCACTTGGGGAGCTGAAGTAGGAAGATTGCCTGCCTAAGCTACAAGCAAGACGTTATCTCTAAAAACACAGAAATACCTAGACTTCCAAATGAAAATAAACGAACCTAAACCCCTATTGCATATCACACACAAAAATTATCTGAGACATTATTGAGCAAACACCAAAGTAATTGTAGATAGAACCCCATGAATACTGTCAAAGTTAGTAGGCCAAAGTTTGAGAAGTAGAATATTATCTCTCATCAGATATATATTTACTACAAAGAGAAAGGCAGTAGTCTTCTAGGCAAAACCTGGCATTTTAACCAGATGATCAAGGGTAATACCACCAGCAACATGGCAATATCATGAACCTCTTGCTACAATACATTAGAAAGGACACATCATTGTTTACATGATATTCTTGCCAAAAATGCAAAGCTCATCCCAATGACAAAACCTCACACACAAATTCAAATTGAAGGACAGTCTACAAAACAAGTATCTAGTATCTTCTGAACTGTAACAGTCATGACAGTTGATCAAAGATAGAACCCTCACAGACTGAGGAAAGATCAGACATAATAATAATACAATGTAATCCTGAAAATGAAAAAGAACATTGGGAAAACAAATGAGATTTAAATAAGATCTGCAGTCTACTAGTAACACTGATGTGCTGATTTTGATTATAGAAAGCACAGTAGTAAGCTGGAGTGATGGAATACAACCATTATCCCAGCACATGGCAGGAGGACTGCCATGAGTTCAAGGCCAGCCAGCCCTCACTATACAGTAAAGACAGTGAAAAAACCAAAATAAAACAACATAAGTATTATGAGAAAAATAAAAGAATTGCATGTTTTCTGTAACTTAACTGTTAATCTAAAAGTTTAAGGGAGAGATAGCTCAGTGGTCTAAGCACCTTCCTGGTAAGCACAAGGACCCAGGTTCAATCCCCAGTACCACATGCCGAGCCCATGCACTGGGAGTGGTGGTAATCCCAGCGCTGGGGAGGCTAAGATAGGAGGATCACTACAAGTCCAAGCTGCATAGTGAGACCCTATTCCAAATAAATAAAAATTAAAAAAAAAAAAAAGTTTAAAAGATTTTTGAAAATAAAAAGAAATATTAATTTGATATAAAAATCACAAATTATTGAGACAAAAATGGACATTTTAATATAATATGATAAAAGCTCATTAGAATTTGAGACAGTAATTGGAGAACAATTAAATTCAATGTGGAAACCTGTACAGAATCCTGGGATAGGAAAAGACGCCAGAAGAACAACTAGTGAATTCTGAATAAGAACTAAATTTCAGTTAATAGCAGTAGTTCTAATGTTATTTCTCATTTGTGGTAACTACCACAGTTATATAAGGAAATATCATTACGGGATGTAGAGTGAGATATATAAAAGAATTCTCTGTCCTATTTTTGTAACTTTTAATAAATCCAAAATGAGTTCATATTTTAAAAAATAGAAAAGAAAAAAATTGAGAGAGTAGACCCATGCCTATCAGAATAAATCTACATATATTAAAGATCTAAATATTAAAAACAAGCAATAATAGGAAACAAAATCAAGGAAGGTTAAGGCAGGAGTATCACAAATCTAAGACTAGCCTGAACAATTTAGCCATTTGTATGACCTTTTCTCAAAAAGCAAGAGCTGGGGATGTAGTCCAGCGTGAAGTCCTTGGGTTCAAACCCCAGAACTACAAAAAAGAAAATAATGAATTCTGTCATTTCTGTATATCAGGAAAGATTTCTATGTCCTGAATAAGAGAAAGATACAATAAAAGAGAACAAATTTGATCACATAAAAGAAAAAAATTAGACTACCATGAATTACATAAACAAGCCCAAAAGGTAATTTAAAAGCTATGAAAAAAATAGACTTGGGCTGGGAAGATAGCTCAGCGGATTAAGTGCCTTCTTAGGCAAACACATGGACCATATGCTGCACCAGCCCAACCCTCAGGGCATGCCGAGACTGGCATGGTGGCCTATGCCTATAATCCCAGTGCTGGGGAGGCTGAACATAGGAGGAGTCTTGAGCTGTGTATGAAACCCTATACCAAATACATTTTTAAAATGGCCTTACAAATCACAGTTAGTAAATAACTTAAAAATTGAAAGAAAAAAGACTGAAAACCCCAAATATTCAGGGAGAAAATTACAGAAAGAGAAAAATGATCCTTAAGAATATGAAAACATGTTCAATCTGTTATGAAAAAGAAATAAAACCACTTCAGACTGTCAAAACACCTAAAAATACAACAACACGCAATTGGTGATACTGTGGGAAATGAGACTCTCACACAATACTGACAAAAATTTGGCAATTTCTCATGAAACCTTCTATTTTATATACCTCCAACAATTAAAAAAAAATACATGAACAAACTTATTCATGTTATCTTTTTAGCAAAATATTTGCTCTATCTTTAATGTTTATCCTAGGAAAAATGGTGCTAAGGTTTAGATCTTTATCTTCCCCCGAACTCTCTCACATTCAGAGGAAGAGCTTTTGGAAGGTGACTGGATCATAGTAGCACCCCAGTCATCATGAATTCACCCATTAAATTCAGTAGCTCAGGGTCTGTTAGGAGCTGTGCCTGGCTAGAGGTGGGTCCTTGTTGGCCTCACCAGGAAGGGTATACAATGTGTATCTGCCACCCATCTCCCTCCACCAACATGTGAGCAGCAGATTTAGTACCACATAATATTTCTTTGAAAAACTCAATAATTCCATCTTCTATGTTTAAATTTAAGCACTGATCAACTAAACTGTGCAAGGAATTAGTTATTTCATGTTTTGTTAAGCCAAGACTAATCTAGAAATCCATTTAATGTAAATACTAAATATAGTACACTGGACATGAATGGTATAATTTCTCAAAATTTAAGAATTTTCAGTGTGTGTCTAAACTATATATTACAGTTAAATTTAGACTTCAATATCAATATAGATGATTGAGGAAACCAATCTTTTTGTAATATTGTTTTTATCTTCTTTTTATCATAACACTTTCCTATTCAGAAATTCTCAATGATCTCTAAATGCCTAGTTTATTTTGGGAAGTGGGGGGTTTGAGATGAGGTCTTGCTATGTCCTTCATTTATTTATTTTTTTGTATTTTAGGGAAGGATCTACAGGGCATTCAGGGTCTCACTACTAGATTGGATTCACAGTGATCCTCCTGTTTATAGCCTCCAAAGAGCTAGAATGGGTGCCACCACACCCATTCTCAATTGTAGAGTGTCCTGGGGGTGGGGAGGATGGAAACCCAAGCCCCTGGTGCTTTAATCCCCTGAACTATTTGGCCAGTTCTCCTGTGATATAGTTCAGAGTGGCTTAGAACTCACTATCTAGCCTAGGCTGGCCTCAAACCCTTGGCTATCTTCCTACCTTAGCCTCATAAGTGCTGGGATTACAGGCTAAAATGCCTACGTTCATTAGGTCATTCAATACCATCTTCCTCATCGTATTAAACTATATTTTCTACCATCACCTAAGATATAACAACTCTCTCCATTTACACTGTTTACCTGTATTCACCCCTGAGCAGGAATAGAAAATGCAGGTCGAAATTAAACTGTAAATTTGCCTTTTCAAAATACTATAGGTCGGGCAGCTTCCCAAGACAAATTCATTTCTGTTTTGCAGGACAAAATCCAAGATCAAAGTGTAGACAAATCTGACTCCTTGTGAAGGCTCTCTTGTCTTATAAATGGTAGCACTTTTTGCCATTCCTCAGATGGGCCAATTGAACACACAGAAAGACTTCTTTCCCTCTTCTTTTATTTTGGAGGAACCAGGATTGAACTCAGGCCCTTGCACTTGCCAAGCAAGCACTTCTCCCTCCTCTTCTTAGAGGGCCACCATCTTTCTTAGACTAGGACACCAACTTCAAGACATCATGTAATCCTCATTACCTCTATAAAAGTCTTATCTCCAATATAGTCACAATGAGAATTAAACCTTCAACAAGCTGAAATTTGGGACACAAATATTCTGTGCATAACGCACCATGCGATTTTGCAACTTTTATACATACTTTCTTCAAATACTTCCATCATACAAAAAAAGCCCAAAATAGCCTACTAAAAAATGGGAATCCACATGCACCTGACATTATACTGAACCAGTCAGCTGTAGTGGAGCTGTCCAATGACTACAAATGTGCAAGTGGCTAAGCAGACTCATTTGCTGAGGTCAGTCAAAGTTGCAGAACACTGCAAAAATAAATAAGGGTTACTTTAAGTCATTAAATTTGAAAAGTATTTGTCTCAGAGTAATAAATACCAGTAAGACCTACCTTCTTGTTCTGCTTTTAGACCTAGACCTCTGAACTCTGTAAGACTTCCCTCGACCCCTTGAACGGCTTCGACTTCGTTTTCTTCTAGAGCCATAAGAAGAGCTACTGCTAGACCGATGCCTGCGCCTGAAATAAAATACAATCAAATATCATTGCTATACAAAGTTCTTTTTATAGGCAGTAAGGAAAAATCTAGAGACTAAAAAATCATTCTATTTTATTTTCTTGCTCCTTCCTTGGAGTAAACAGACAAATTGTTATTTCTCTTAAAGAGATGATTAATAATTTAATGACTAAATCAGCTAGTAAAGCATTATGATCAGGTACTAACTAAGCATCGTTGGTCTTAAGTAGAACAGTCTTTCCAAATGTCATCAGATAATCTAGTATGAGAATCATACCAGTTTCTATTTAGTTGTATACAGAAAAGACAACAGTTGAGCGTGCCAGACCCATGAATTAACCCTCATGAGAAAAGACCTTCTGAGTTGGTATTCAGCTCTCATTAGTAACTACTGAAAGAAAAATAATAAGGGCTCTGCATGCAACTCAGTGGTACAGTGCTTGCCTAACATCTGTGAGGTTCTGGTTCCATCCCCAGGAGCACAAAAATATAAAGAGAAAAAATATTTTGTTGTTTTTATGAGACAGAGTCTTGCTATGCAGTGTAGCCTGGCTTTGAACTCATTATGTAGCCTAGGCTGGCCTCAAGCTCTCAGCTATCCTACTGCCTCAACCTCCCAAGTACTAGGATTACAGGCATATGCAACCATACCCAGCTTCAATTTTTTTTTTTTCAGAATTGGGGATTGAATTCAGGCCCTTGCACTTGCCAGGGAAGCACTTATTCCACTGAGCATCTCCCTGGCCCCTCCAGCTTAAAAAGTTTTTGAAAAATTTTGGCATACAGTACTACAGAGGTTGAGGTAAGAGGATTGCAAGTTCCAGGCCAGCCAGAGTTATACAGCAAGATCAAGGCAAGCCTGGACTACATCCCAAGACCCTGTCTCAAAAAAAGAAAAGTATTTTATCCAACAAAATTAAAATATAAAAACATATGAGTTTCAAAGAATACTATCCTCAATAGTTTATAATAAGTAAAAATTATGAAAACCACCTTCTATCATAAGAATGTGAACGAGACTGAAGATCTCTGGACCAAGATCGCGACTTTGATCTTGATTTCCTTCCACCTTTCTTTCGGCTATATGTTCTACTGTCTGAAGAACTGCTAGAAGATGATCGTCTACGATGTTTCTTTTTTCTCTTGCTTCTGCTTTCTTCTTCAGTGTCTGATGACCGGCGTCCCATGTCTATATGGTTAAATTCAAAGAAAATTATTTCTAACACATTGGCACAGGGACAAAATTTAAAACATACAAATATTTATGAAATAGCGCATTAAACAAAACAAGGTCTCATTATGTTCTCAGGCTGGTTTTGAACACCTGCACTTGTGATTCTCTTGCCTCAACCTCCTGAGTAGCTGGAACTAACAGGCAAAAATCACCATGCCAGACCACTTTGTAAAGTTTTAAAAGATAAAATTTTAAAATGTGTCTGGCAGGCCAGGGAGAGATGGCCCAGGGTCAGGGAAATGGCTCAGTAGAATAAGCACTTCCCTGGCAAGCACAACGGCCAAAAAATAAATAAATAAATAAAAATAAAATAGTACAGTCTTCTTGCCCCTAATTTTTTTCAAATTTCTCTGAAAAGAGTTAATTCTAAAGATACTTTATTAATTTTATGATTTTTTAAATCATGTTTGTCATTAGTTACATGAAATTCCATTTAGTAATTCATCACCTTTTCCTTCACTTTTACATTTCCTAGAAATAAGATATTATCTTAGAGGTATTTTTTTCTGAGAATTTTAAACTCATAATTAAGACCTCAATCAATCAACAAAGCACAAACAATAACAATAACTAAAGTGGTTATAGGAAAGTCAACTCTTCACTATTACTGGCACCGATATAAAGCGGAAGTATAAGTTTTTTAGATATTTAAATTTTAAAATGTTTTGTTTTTGTTTTTGATTTTGATAGCACTACTCTACTGCTAAAAATATATCTGAAAAAGAAAATGTAAAGAAACACATTCACAGAGTTGGCAACACATACTTGCCATTGCAGCAAGCAATTTAGGACTACATGGCAAGAGAATGACAAATTCAAGCCCCACCTAGGCAACATATGTACTTAGAAAGACCTTGTCTCAAAATAAAAAATAGTAGCTTGGTGCAAAAGCCCTGGGCTTAATTCTCAGTACCATCAAAATCACCTATCTAGGGGGCCAGGGAGATGGCTCAGTAGATTAAGCGCTTCCCTGGCAAGTGCAAGGGCCTGAGTTCAATCCCAGTTTCTGCCAAAAAGAAAAAAAAAAAATCACCTATCTATCCTCAGTTTTATGGTTTTTCATTAAAGTATTATTTTAAGGAGGCGGAAAATATAAGGAAAGATAAACATATGAATAAGAATAAAAATAAAATAACTGATATTTCAATGATTAAATATTTTAAGTTTTTCTTTTTTGAAAACTATGTATATGCAGCTATGGTAGTATTTGCAGTTGGTATACTAAAGGGAAAAAAATAAAACCTAAGGACTTTACATTCAGAAATTATCTTTACTGATAAAATATTTACTTGTCTTATTTTAAAATTAACCTTTAGATTCACATATGAAATGATATTTTTATTAAGATAATTATTAGCGATCATTCAGAGTCAAAAAAGCAGAATCTAACCCATGTAATGACTTAGATCAGATATAACCTAATAAAATCTCAAATACTTCTTCCATAGATATTCAAAACAAGTACCATTATTGTACACAAAATAATGTGTTAAAACACAACTTGGCTTTCAGAATCATCAGATAAACTAGTCCTTCCCTGATCCAATATTGGCGTACATTTCTGTTAGGAGTAATTTAAAACTTTAAACTGTTTACCTAAAGCCAGAATTAAACATTTTTTATATAGTTCTTCCTTCCTTCCTTTCTTCCTTCCTTCCTTCCATCCTTCCTTCCTTTCTTTCTTTAGCGGAACTGGGGATTGAACTCAGACCCTTGTGCTTGCCAGGGAAGTGCTTATTCCACTGAGCCACCTCCCCAGCCCCTTTAATACAGTTCTTAATCTCTGAGGAATTCACATCACATCTCACATTTTACAATTTAACAAAGTATCGGGATGACTTTTGTTTTAAAACTTTCAGTAAATTACTAAGGTATTTAAGCCAATTTCTTCCACTGAAAAAACCTTTCCAGCTTTAAAATACAATGATTGTGAAATTATACATATATACAATGTAAATAAATTGCATTGTATATATGTGTATATACAATAGTGGCTGTGTATAGTAGCATGTGCCTATAATCCAGAAGCTAAAGCAGAAGGATTATAAATTTAAGATATCACTGTGCAACTTAACAAGATCCTGTCTCAAATTAAAACTAAAAAGGGGAAGCAAAGATATAGCTCAGGAGCACACCTACCTGGCAACTGGGAGATCCTGAGTTTGATATTTGATATAATAGCCAAACAAAACTAAACTAAAACAGATAGGGGATGTAATTCAGTGGTAAAATATCCCTAAGTTCAAGTTCAATAGCAATAAATACATATGTATATAATTACATGTATATAATACCTACTTATATATAATATATCCATCCATACATTACATATATAATAAATATACACCCATGTGTATATATTAAAATTTCATTAAGGAACATATACAAAGTATTTTTCTTTAGATTTGTTTTTACCTTTAAGAACTTAAGCATTTTCTTTGCCCATAAATAACTAATTAAATTACGATGACTTATTACTTTTTTATTATCTTGTTAGAAAAATACTGAGATAAGATTATTGGTTTTATTTTTATTTCTATTTTTTATGTATTTGGTACAGGGTCTCACTACACAGCTTGGACTCGTAGTGAACCTTCTGTTTCAGCACACCAAGCTCTGGGATTATAGGTGCACACCACCACACCTGGTGTCTGTTGCCAGCTCAGCACATCCAGGGGCAGGCCGGCGAGGCATGTGGTACCAGGGATCAAATCCAGTCCCTGCACTTGCCTAAGTAGGTGCACAGTCTGCAGAAATATCTTACCCACCCTGAAATAAGAATTACCTTAAATTAAATGAATAAGAACAATTTACAAAAATAAAAAGACCTAAGCCAGGCGTGGTGGCGCAACCCTGTAATCCCAGCACTCAGGAGGCTGAGGCGGGAGGATTGTTGTGAGTTCGAGACCAGCCTGAGCTACAAAGTGAGCTTAAGGCCAGCCTGAACTGCATAGTGAGACCCTGTCTCAAAAAGACAAAAAAATAAATAAATAAAAAGACCTGTAAGAGAAAACACAAGGAACAAGAGATAATGTCAACAAATTTTAACAAATGAAAAATAGAGGATTTACATTGAAAAAAGCTGAACACTACGCAATTTCAACAAGGGATTTGCAACAAAAGTCAATTTACATGATAAAAAGAATCAGAAATTTGAGAAACCAGATAACACAGCAGTCATAATGATACGTGAAACCAAAAGCAAGAACTGACTGAATTTCTGTAAAAGAAATTATCTACCAGGTCTCCCACCCCATCCTACCCAGCCAAGTGACTATTCTTTGTCAATCCTAACAGGTAGGTTTATATGGGGCAGGAAAGGATTAATATAGCACTAGGATCCATCGGCTCAGCAAAAACTGGGAGAGTGATAGATAGATACCAAGCTAAAAGTTAAAGGAATTAAGCAAAGCTCTTAACCTAACGGTTCAAGGAATAGATGTCTATATGTTTGGATACAACATTCTGAATCCAAGTCTGCATCTGGATGGAAGGAAGGAAACTGGAGGATTTTTCTTTATAAAAACTCAGCAGCACATGATTAAAGACATATAGTATAAATATTTGAGGGTCCACCAAAGAATACAGCAAGTCCACATTTGCCATAGTTGCCAAGCCCAAACCTTAAACACAGTAAACTTTTTACTATTGGCAGATTAGTAAATATAAAACAAAATCAAACATGGTGAAAGCCTGTATCATAAAAGTTTAGTTCTTGAGGCTTTAGCACTGTGGTAGAGCATATGGTCATTGTGAAAAACCCTGGGTTCAATCTCCAGTACTCTACATAAACTAAAAATGAATAATGGAAAACGAAAAAGAAAAAACTGGAAGCACATTAAAAAAAACTTTCAAGAATAAAAATCATAATAATGTTCTTAGAAATGGAAGATGACCCTGCAAAAGAGTAGGAAAACATTCAAAGAACAGAAGGGAGAGTTTGAGATTTAAACAAGTAATAAACTATTTTTTAAAACATAACTATGGTGGAAGAAAATGTGAAAGACTTACAGAAAGCAAAAAGAAAATGGGACAAACAACAAAATATCAATCCACAAAGTCCAATATCTAATCAATGTCCATTTCGTAAGAACAGACAAAAGAAATGTTTTCCAAAACAAAAAATTGAAAGAATTTCCAAAAGTAAAACACATAGAATGCTCTAATTCCATGAACAATTTTTTTTTTTTTTTTAAGAACATACTCAGATAGGAGGCCTATGGGTGTAGCACTGTGGTAAACACCTAAAATGTGAGAAGCCCTGGGTTTAATCTCTAGCACCACCAAAATTAATTAATTAATTAATTAACTTGAATTAAGACACTGGAAATCTTGACAAGTTCTTAGAAACTTCCAAACAGAAAAAATAAAAACAAAAAAGAATATAAAAGGCTTTCCAACAGCAACACAGAAAACAATGGCAACTCACCCAAATTTGTTTCAACCTACAACCTTTATCCCCATGAAAATCACCAGTCTAGTAAGAGATTAAAATAAAGATCATTTTACACATCTACATCTCTAAATTATGCCTCAGACTCAGTCTTCCTCAGGAAGTTATGGAAAATATGTGCTCCATCAAAAAGAGAGAGCAGGGGCTGGGAGATGGCTCAGTAGAACAAGCACTTCCCTAGCAAGTGCAAGGGTCTGAGTTCAATCCCCAGTTCTGCTGAGAGAGAAAGAGAGGGAGGGAGACAGGGAGGAAGGGAGGAAGGGAGGGAGCGAGAGAAACAGGGAGGGAGAGAGGGAGGGAGGGAGGCAATCCAACACATAATGCAGATTCAGAATATAAGCGACCTAACACTGAAAACAGGTCAAACATCTCATAATGTTAGGAGACCCAGGTACTTCAGTGAAAGACAAAAGTCTCATCCTCAAGGAGCTAACATTCTAGCATACCAGCAAGTCTCACAGTGGGAATGAAGACCCTTAGAGGTACCTATAACTCGAGGGTCCAGGAGATCAAAATTTATTTTCACTATAATTTTTTTGGGGAGGGCAGAATTGGGGATTGAACTCAGGCCCTTGTGCTCTACTGAGCTATCTCCCCAGCCTCTCATTATAATTCTAAAACTTCTTTTTCATTATGTTGACTGGTGCTCTGATGATGGATAAAATTACAGGCACCTTAGTACAAGTCAAGACAGGCACTGGAGCTAGGGAGATAGTTCAGTGGTCTAAAGCACCTGCTTAGACAAGCACAGGGACCATGATTCAATCCCCTGCATCACAAGCCACACCAGCCCCACCCCCATGGTGGGCTGAGCTGGCCACAAAAGAAAAAAAAAAAAAAGAAAGAAAGAAGCATTGACCCAGCTATCCCCTTTTGGGTACTTTCCCAAAAGAACTGAAAATGTCACACCACAGTGCTATGTGTGCACCCATGTTTATAGCAGTGCAATCTATCATAGCCAAATCTTGGAAAAAACCAAAATGCCCATCATCTGAGGAATGGATAAAAAGACATGGTATTTTTATACATGGAATATTACTCAGCTATAAAAAGACAAACTTGAGGCCTTTACAGGTAAATGGATGCAACTAAAGACTATATTCCTAAGTGAAATAAATGAGACACACATGAGTAAGTATCATATTGTCTCCCTAGTGTAAGAACCTGAAAGAATAATAAAATCTGAAAGGCACAATAGATATAGTAAAACAGAAGGAAACTGAACATAAGGAACAAAAATGAAGTTGAGGGAAAGAAAAATAGGAAAAAAATATAACAAGGGGGGAATATCATGTAAGTATATATAAAGAATAGCTGATGTGATTGTACTACTAATTCCATTAGTTCTTTGAAGCACTGAAATATAATAGTTGTCATTGTATTCTTCATTGTCTCAGTCACAGGAAAAAGGGGTAGGAAGTATCAACTAAGAATGTCCTTGGGCCAGGCAGATGGCTCAGGGGAATAAGCGCTTCTCTGGCAAGCGCAAGGACCTGAGTTCAATCCCTGGTTCCACAAAAAAAAGAACGTCCTTGACAAAATATTAAAAATCATTAGCTTTATTAAATTTAAGTTCTTGTATCCCTGGTTCCACAAAAAAAAAAGAACGTCCTTGACAAAATATTAAAAATCATTACCTTTATTAAATTTAAGTTCTTGAGTATATATTTTCATATTCTGCATGATGAAATACAAACTGCACACAAGTTTTATCATATATTAAAGAATGTTTGTCTGAAAAAGCATTTGTGCAACAAAATTGCAAATGGAACCAGATGCTTTTATTATCAACCACTGTTTTGTTTAACAGAAAAACAGACAAGCTATGATGACTCAGACATCAGTATTAGGCAGATTTTTTTTTTCTCAAAATGAATAAAATTAGAGTCTACTTCAAGAAAAACTAACAGTATTTGTTATCAATGACAAAACTCAAGCTCTCAGGCTAGGGCTATATATCTCAACAGTGGAGCACATAGAATATCCTGGGTTCAGTCTCCAGCACCACAAGAAGAAAAAAAGCAACCTCACAGGCAAAAATTTGAATTCTGTATAATTATGTCTGTCACCAAGAGATTAACAGTTTCTAAGTACTTACACTTGTTAGATCAGTTGTGATATTAAAAAAGGTGAGTGATATACAGTAAAGTATGTCAACATCTGAAAGACATGCTTAACTCAGTGAACTAATATTTTCCAATTCCCTAATGAAAGGTGTCACAAATAATACACAGGTAAAAGATTCAGTCAGTACAAGTCAGACCAATACTTCAATATATTTAATTATATTATCTTAATATAAAAAGTAACAAGTTCATGGATATCATTTCAAATATATTATAAGAAGTTGTCATTTGTCAACTTTTGATGTAGTATCTGAAACATTATCTTCTCCTAAAAAAAAAAAAAAAAAACCTGTGTTCAGCCAGGTTTTCCTTATTTAAACTTCTATTAAAATACTTGTCAACTGACTGAATGCAGAAATAGATGATAAATCAGCTGGGCCATAAGAGAGACATTAAAGTTTTGCAAAGATGGAGAATGCTTACTGCTTGTTTTTAGGAAATGTAGTTACTTTTCATATCAAATGTTATTTGGGTTTATTTTATTGTTATTTAAGTGAAATCATAAGTACTTCAATTTTTTTTTTATATTTGTGTTACTACTAAGTGAAATACTGCTGTATTACTCAAATAAATAAAATTTCTTGTGGCCCTTAATAGTTTCTAAAGAATGTAAAGGGATCCTAAGACTAAAATGTTTGAGAACCATGGTTCTAATGTACTATAATCATCCCCACTCTCCATCCTGGTCCTGCTTCAGTTCTCATATAAGGCAAAAGAAGTGGAAAAAAAACAGCAACAGTCATGCTATGTTGTTAGTGACAAAATAAAAGAATAACAGGGCTAGTATAAATTTTTTGTTCTAATTACAAATAAAATAAATCATGCATTACAGAAGATATGTTAATTACCTTTATCTCAGAAAAATTAATGAGATATAAAAATCCTTTCTTAGGGAAACTAAGTAAAAACTAGTTGAAAAAGCACTATCACAAAACTATAAATATTCATGAAGTAACACATATGCATTTCAGAAAATCACACAGAGGTTAAGGAAGCTTATAAGAGATAGTGGAAAGCTAAAATTATAATGATTTCATTTGTCCAGAAAAGGAAATAAACACTAAGAGGACATCAGAGGGCTTCTCTTGAAACAGCCTACTCCTAAAGAAAGATACTGAATGACTACTGACCACCCTAAATACAGATTTACTCCTAGATTTTCATAATGTCATGAGCATGTAAGTGAATACATTTGTTCATTCTATTAACAGTACTTAATTTATATCACTCCTCATAAAGTAGTAAAGAACATTTCACAATTTCACTGGAAGGTGAAATGCAATATGGAAATATTAAAAAAAAGACATACTAATAGCTCATCAATCACAGATTCTTAGTGGCTCTACAAGCTATCAATCTGCAATCTATCTGTAAGTGGAAAACGTAACACAGGGCCAAACCACCTACAGCTCTTAGTTTTCTGATCCCACAGTAGTTCTTCCTGGTAGTAGCTTCATGGCTGCAAACTTCACTCAACTACTACTACAGAACTGAAGCCATAGGAAATAGTGAACGCAGGACATCAATTTACAAAACTCCTGTAAAGTTCAGGTCACTGACTGATAATGTGAATCCAAAATGTGATTATTCAAGAAAAGAGAACTCAAAGATGTATAAAAGTTTTTTTATCCACTTATAAATATAGATACAAAGAGTTATCTTTTGGAAGAACAAGAACCAACTTAAAAGAACAAAGGTTCATGACAATTTATGCATCTCTGTACTACTCATTTACCATATCATATTATAATCATTGACTCTGGGGACATGGGAAAAAGAAAAATAAAAAGACAGGAGGTAAAAGCACAGTCATTTTGGTGGGAAATCCACCTCACAGAAGTTTTCTAAAAAAGTGAAATGGAATGACTATATTTCACATAAAAAGAAATCCACGAACAAGTACAGAACCTTGCAAAAGAACAGCAGTGAAAACTCAGGAATAACAAAGTAAAATTCAAGAGAGATCAAGAATTCTGTCAAAACACTCTTCCTATCACAACCAAAAATCTATAGATTTCTTTTTTAAAAGTCAGCATCTGGGGCCAAGGAGATAGCTGGGTAGATTAAGCGCTTGTCTGGCAAATGCAAGGGCCTGAGTTCAATCCCAGGTTCCTCAAAAAAAAAAAAAAAAAAAAAAAAAGGCATCGTCAATCATAGAAATTTACCTATAATGGTTTGGAAAGGAAAATTGAAAACTTACATAGATTTATGGCAACAACCCCATTACAGAAGTTTTCCAATTCATAACCCAACTCTGTAAGGTGAATAATCTAAGACTGGTCTGTAAGGCCCATTAACAGATACCAACTGCCTGGTTTTTTTGGTTTCAGAAATTTCCAGCAATTTTTTTCCTCTTTGGGTTCTAGGTATTGACCCCAGGGCCTTCTCACTAAGCTTCATCCCTAACATTTTAAACATTTTTTTTAAACAGGATCTGACTACGTTGCCCAGTCTGGTCTCTAAACTGTGATCCTCCTGCCTCAGCCTTCCAGACTGCTGGAATTATAGGCATGTGCCACCGTGCAGGGCTTCAGTCCTCTTACTGCACACAATAAATTTAATGCTAACACCTAGCAAGAAATTGTCTTCATTTGCAAAGAAAGCATAAACTTAAGACTATAGAGGCTGTCAAACACATCTGCTGAAATCCTTAAAGCTGCGAACTCTGTGTATTTCTCTTACCTGCAACTTTTACATCTGGACTCAAAATGACAACTTGCCTGCTTTCTTATGTTAGTACATATGAATTTATTTTACCTCCTTCCACCTTGCCAGCTGAAACATAATTTGGTGAATGCTAATTCCAGAATTTTTTTAAAGTGCTCTTTTCCAGTGTGTATATTCCAAATGCAACATCTGAAGGAGGAATGACATCAAGACTAACCCAACATAAATTATGATTGTAACTTCTCACAGAAGTAAACAGAGTTCAGGACAGTCACATGCTCTGGATAACGTGACCAAAATTCAGAAGTCAAGGGACTACATAATATTTAAGGCTAGTACTGTGAATCTGTGTTTCCAAATAGGACGGTCTATTTCTCCCTGTACCATCGCTCCTCCAGCAAGCTGGGAAAGGCCGAGAGAACTGGAAGGAGAGACGGATCTAAGGTCCACGGGGAGTGGGCGATGATGAAGTGCACTAAGATACAGCTTCCCTCTTTCTCCATTTACCTGAGCACAGTGAGGAAGCGCCAGACTAGTAGTAGGAAAAGAGTGGGAAACGGAAACGCAGCGATCAAGGGCCGGGGACGGGAGAGACGAGGCAATCAGCTCACGTCCCACTATTCGCACACAGGCCAGGATAGGGGCCCGCGACCGCTCACCCCCTCTGGGTCTCTCCTCAACACCTACCAACCTAGCCCCGACCCACAGTCCGCCCGGGCGCGGCGCATGCGCAGTACCGCTCCGCGGGGCGCGCGCTGCTGCCGGCCTACGGCCGGCTCCCAGCCGCAGGCTGCGCCAGGCCCCACGCCGCCCGGCGCAGGAATAGGGCCTCGCAGCCCCGCGGCCGCGGCGCCGTCCGCCAGGCTCCGGATGTCTGCATCATCTGGGCCCCGACCTTCGTGCTCGCACCTCCCGCTAATGTGCAAGCGTCACAGACCTGGAAACCTTTCTGCAGATCAGGGCGCCACCAGCGTCCACCGAACTTGCCTCAGTTTAAGCTCAGCGCCTTCCTGGTTCCAGCACCAGGCAGGCTCAGCCGAGCTATCGAGTGTATCGATGCAGGCTGCCAGGCTTGGGAATGCCGAGGAAGTAGATTGTCTAGCCGCCAATCTTTTTTTCCGTGCTTGTATAATTGGATTTTCTTGTTCCCAAAAAAAGCAATAAAGGTGGGAATGGAGTGTTTCACTACTCTAGTAGTAGCCGTTACCGTCACAGATAATCAGTAAACAAATCTGCATTATAGAAAGTTATGTTTAAGACACATTTAGAAAAATCGGATGTCTCATGCTGGGGAGGGAGAAACTCGTCCAACAATAATAAATTACAGAAATGTGTCTGTATAGGTCGTATGTGATTAAACTGTAATGATTTATTTGCAAAAAAGAAAAAAAAAAGCATTGAAAATTGGCGTTTCGTCTGTCCTAAAGGTGAAGGCACTCACAAGTTGGATGCAAATTAGTTTTTCAGATTAAAAACTGGTTGATAGAGGGATAAGGGAGATCAGTCCGGTGCAGGAAGATCAAGGTTTTTTTTTTTTTTTTTCTGGAAGAGAAATCAAATGTATAGGATTTTCTTTTTTAATTTAAGCTAACAAACTAAAGCAATGTAGCATTTTGTAATTTATACTCCATTGCTTATTTTTCCTTGCATGAAAGTGATTTTCTGTATGAAACACCGCTAAGGAGATACACAAAGTGTTAGCTTTAGTTTGGCTCGACTGTGAAAACCAGTTCATTCACAACTGCTAGATTCAGCTAGGTTTAGCTACAGCTGTCCATAGACATTTTAATGGTGAAAATCACCTCCATAATGTAGTATCATAAATGACTGTACCTTAACAGGTCAATTCTGGGGAACCATTTTCATACGTAAAAACCAAATTACATGTTTATTTTAAATAATTCAAGAGCTGGGAGCCCTTGGAGTCCTGAATTTTATTGGAACCTGTATATTTATCTACAGTCTGTCAGCTGAATCTTTCCCTCAGTGATTTTGTTCCAAAACTGCTTTTTGAAATGTTGTCTCTAAAAAAAAATTCGCTATTAAGTAAAACAGCAGTAGAATATCATTGCATTTATTAGAATGAGGTTTTAAAACCTCGATTTAAAAATAAAATTTCCTTTATCCAACTAAAGATCAGACACTGCGGATTTCTTGTACCTTAATTTGACAGCACTACTACCATTCTTAAATTTAAAATGAGCCAATAAATTGAAATCATAGGAAAATCTATTGATCTGAATTATGCAATAGTTGTACCAGAGCCTTCTCTAATTACTCTTAAGATGGTCAAACTCAGTAGAGGAAAGATAAGTTCAGATTTGAAAGATATGTATCCAAAAGAACAAAGAAGTAGCTGGTGTGTCTCCTGATCCTATTATCAGACTTTTATATATTATAGTTATTTGTGAATTTGTATTTAACACCTCAGTTTGTGAGCTCTTGGAATGCCAAGTGTACAAATGATCATTCTGCTAAGTAAACTCAAAAATATAGTTTCATAAAGACTAAACTTTTGTGATTAATCCCCTTTGGTAATATCAGCATTAAAATGGTTACACATAACACATAAAGACCCAGTATGAAATCATGTTTTTAAATTCGTGTAACTTTGTAAAGTTGGATATCTGAGTCTCTTATAGAATAATAAAACCAAGTATTCATATAATTAATTCCTAAAAACGATTGTTATTGAAAGATATTATTTGTCCTAAAAATATCAAAAGAAGAGAAATATTAAAAAAGAAAGTTGACTTCAAACAAAAAGTGACATTTCTAAAAACATTTACTCTTCCATAAATTCACCAAATAGGAACATTTTAATCAGGGAAGCATTGTAGTGTGACGAAGTTACACATAATCTCTACCCATATTTGAAAAGTTGTGTTCTTCTTTTACAAACGCTACAGTTTGTTTTGATAGAACTTCTCAAAGTAGCTGCCTTGTTTTGATCCTTTAATTGTAAAAAATATACATATTAATGTTTTGTAATTGTTTTTATTTTACTTTTGGGTCGAAGACAAGGAACAAATTTCTTTAACATTAGAATGATTACATTTACATTCCGTGTGCTGTACTTTAAAGTCTCCAAAGCCTCACTTAAAATTTTGTTTATACACTCAAGTAAACGCAACTTTGCATAGGTGAATATTTTTATATTTTCAGGTACTTACATAGCTACTCTGCTCACAGCAAGCCCTGCCCTACACAATGTAGGCAAATGAGTTGGGAATATAGATGTTCCTCCCATCTAACAAACCACTTCCATGAAAATAGCACAGAAATATTATTTTTGGAACTTTAAATCGTATCCTAGAAGGAGGAGAGCTTTCTCTTCTCCAGCATCTTTTTGGACAGTACACGATAAAAATAACTTGACAGGGCACAAATTTAACGTTGTAGTTTGCTTTTTCAAATTCGAAGAAGGATAAGCTTTTGTTTTTCAAAATTAGAAATCCAACCAGACTGTTTCCCGGCAAGTTAAAGAAATGCTCCGGGTGCATCTTGGGAGTGGTCTGGGTGCAATGAGTAGAAAGGGATATGGGTGAGCATCAAGACACCTCACAGAGAAAACGAAGTCCAGCTTTCCTTGACCGGGCACTAGAGAAACACTTTAAAATGGGATCTGTCAGGGAACAGCTGCTGAGAAAACGTGTTAAATCGACCGGCCTCTTCAAGTGGAATGTGTCCACCCAGGAGTGTGCTTTGACTTCGAGACCTGAGCAGTGCAGTAAACCGCGCGGACCTAGGCGCAGTGCTGGAAGAGCCGGGCTCCGGTGGCGTGCGGGGCAGGATTCTCCCGCAGGAGGACAGGTCGGAGGCCGCGGGGAGCTCTGGCTCTGGGGAGGCTTAGGACGCGGGCTGACGTGGAGCGGTGGAGCCGCGGGGGTCGCGGAGGGCAGGGACGCAGGGCTGGCACGCGGGGGCGGGGGGCTGGAGGGGCGCGCAGGGCCAGCTAATTGCGCGGTGCCCGCGGCAGGGCAAAGACCGGGGCTCGCACCGCGCGGCCGGGCAGCGGAGCGGCGCCCGCACAGCCCCGGAGGCAGCGGGCCGGGACCGGACGCCGCGACTCCCGCGCCGAGCGCTCGTCGGTGTCCCGCTGGCCCCGCCCCCGCAGAGTCCACCCTGCTCCCCGGCGTTTAACTAAGTCGTGACACCGACGCACAATCCACGGCTAATTAAATTAATTAGGGATTCTTGTCAATCCTGGATTAATGACCGGACCGCTGGCGGCCGAGCTCTCCGCAGCCGCAGCCCGGCCCTCGCCGCCTCGCCCGCCCCGCCGCGGCCCCTGGCCGCCCGCTCCGCGCCCCGATGCGTCCGGAGAGCGCTGCTCCCCACCTCTCCTCCGCTCCGCGCTCTTCCTCACCTCCTTCCCTCCCTCTCCCCCACCCCACCCCCAGGTAGTGGCGTGGCTGCTCCCCGGGAAGGGGCTCACTCCGAGTTGCCAGGGGAGGTAATTTACTCAGAACCAGGGGCCGCCTTTCGGAAGTATAAATAGTGCGACTTCAAGCGCAGCGTCGCTATCAGATCTGAACTCTCCGCAGGAAGAATTGTCAAAGATCTTAACAGGGAACAAGCGCGCTCCGGCGGGGAGGCACCGGCTCTCCGTCCTCCGCGCCCCCGCCCCCTCCTCCTCCCCTGCCTAGTCCTCTTCCTCCTCCTCCTCTTCTTACTTCTTTCCTCCTTCTACTTCTCCTTTCTTCTTTCTTCTTTCTTCTTCTCTTCTTCTTCTTCTCCTTCCTCCTCCTCCTCCTCCTCCTTCTCCTCCTCCCCCCCTCCTCCACCCCTGCCCCATTGATGTGTTATTATTGGGGGGGCTGGAGCAGTAAAAAAAGAAGAAGGAAAAAAAGAGCGGGGCTCAGCAAGGAGAGCTTGAGCGCGGCGCTGACCGGAGGCGGTGGCGATGGAAGAACTTACGGCGTTCGTCTCCAAGTCTTTTGACCAGAAAGTGAAAGAGAAGAAGGAGGCCATCACGTACCGGGAGGTGCTGGAGAGCGGGCCGCTGCGTGGAGCCAAGGAGCCGGGCGGCTGCGCGGAGCCGGGCCGAGACGACCGCAGCAGCCCGGCAGTCCGGGCGGCCGGCGGAGGCGGCAGCGGCGGAGGAGGCGGAGGCGGAGGAGGCGGAGGCGGCGGAGGAGGCGCAGGAGGAGGAGGAGCGGGCGGAGGAGCTGGAGGAGGGCGCTCTCCCGTCCGGGAGCTGGACATGGGCGCCGCGGAGAGGAGCAGAGAGCCGGGCAGCCCGCGGCTCACGGAGGGTAATGGTCCGACCCCGGCCTTGCCGCGGCTCCCCTTCCCGCCTTCTCCTCTCCTCTCGGGCGGGAGAGGACCCCGAGGCCCAGTAGCGAGGGGGTCCATATGCAGAGAGGGGCCTGGACCTCAGCTCTGCAAAGTAGAATAGTGGAGGGGTGGGAGGCCAGGGGTGTGCAAGGTCGTGGGTGGGGTCCTAGTGTGGGGGAAGGCGTGGGAGATTTGTGCACAACCTTTCCGGGGGATCCCATGGCACCGAAATGCGGTTTTCATCGGCTGGATCTTGGGCCCTGGGACGGCTGCGGGCGGTCGTGGAAGTTCACAGGGTCTGGCTTGGTACTGGGCTGGGACTGGAGGTGCGGGTCGGAGGAGTGCAGATTAAAGCTAATATCTAGCAGGAGTTTGAGTTTGTGGTAACCTCTTTCCTGGCTTCAGGAAGATTGGAAGGGAAAAAGAGAAGGAAGGAGAGACAAAACCGACTGAGACTCACTTCACACGCCCCGGGGTTTAGAGCTACGCCAAAGACACTTCAATCTGTACAAAAGATTGTGAATCAGTGGATCTTACAGACCCAAACTTCCTTACTTCTCTTTGAAGTAAGAAGGCCTTGCGAAGGCAGGGCAAGCTTAGGGCCAGGCTTCGTTGCGTTTTCCCGGCTGAGACGTTTAGGTTTCTATTCCCGAGGTGTGAGGGCTGGATGGCATTTTCTGAAATTTACATAATTTCTTCATTGCTTTTAATCGTATTATATTCTGGTCGTGTGTGTGTGTGTGTGTGTGTGTGTGTGTGTGTGTGTGTGTGTATGTTAGGGAAGGGGATGGTTCTTTGGTGCCAAGGAAGAGTTAGGAAATGGCTTTATCTGAATGTGGAGTGTCCTGTACCAATTCAAAGGAGTTCAACAATAAAATTAATTTGGCACTTGCTGCTGCAGTAAGTGGTGTACTGCCATATTTTTTCAATTAAGAAAATATGTGACATGCGTAGAATCACATATTTAAGCAAGCAATTATGTTGTTTATAACACGGGCTGTTCTTGTCTAGGCCATTAAGTGGAAATTTGGGGATGAAATAGAAATTATATTAAATCTACTAATCAACTTGAAATTTAGACTTTTCTCATTGATGCCCCAAAACTTTGATGGCTTCCACTGAATGATAAACATAGACAAAGCCTTCCCACCCATTTGCAGGCGTGTATGTTTTCTGGTTTAAATGTCACTACAATATCAGTGCAAATGTTTTCCTATTAAATTGGCCACTCGTGTTTATTATTATATTATCTATTTCATTCCTGGACAAAGGACAGATTCCACAAAACGAACTAAGAACTTAAAATTAAAGCAACACTTAAGACTACCGAAGGTACAATGCCAGGTTAAGCTGAGATCTACACACTCTTGACCTAGATCCTATATACGTCCTCCTAAATTTGGAAAGTGATAAACATCAGGAAGGCCTGGTGCAGTGTCCCAACAGTGTCCCAATGGGTCACAGTTCTGTGCTCTGGGTTCACCAGCCCATCAGATGGCATGGTGTGGGTGTAAAGTGTGAAAAGCCACAGCTCCTGATATTGTTTGTTTTCAAGATCAGGGTAGGTATTAATTACTCGGTAGACTGGCTCTTTTGTAAATGAGTTTTAACAGCCACATTGATAAAGATCCTGAGATGGGAAGAAATGCCTCCACTATATAAATTCAGAATAGGTAGTTTAAATTCCGAGTCTCTATGTCTGGTGCAGAGGATGAAGGAGGGGAAGGGATTGATAGGCTATTTTCCCTGAGTGCTGTCCGTTGGCCAAGATGTAGATATTAACATCTACGGGAGGGGGGGCTGCCACTGCACGACTGAATGCTCATGCTTGCAGAGCTCCTATTTTTAAATGGAAGAGGACAGGAAAGTAACAACGAATGTGTGCGAAAACAGCAGAGAAAATGCATATTTTATTAAACATCCAAGCTGCTGGGTGCATGAAAAGGCTTTAAGCAACCAATAGAAACCGAGGATCGGGAATGTTCTCTTGAACCTGTTGATCTCTGTGGGTTTAAGCTGTTAAGGTCGAGTCTGTGTTTCCACCAGGGAGGGAGAAGGGCAGATCTGAAGCAGCGGTAGGTTTTGCGGACCACCCGCGGCTGGTTTTCCGCCTTTTGCCTTTCCAGCCAGGCTAGGGAGACCAGACCTCCAGACTGCCAACATGGCGTGGGCGCCTGTGCTCAAGCGACCTGGATCTGGCAGGGGGGACTGGAACTATCTGACTGCCCAGGAAACCATCTATAGGGTCTGACCTAAACCCTGGGGCAACGCAGTCACCAGAGGTGAGATGTGGGCTCTTAGAGCTGCAGAGCAGCTTCGGTGTCTTGTTCCTGTCAGCGACCCTTCAGCCCAGTTGTTCTTAAATTAGATTAGCAAGTTTGTGGGAGTCAATGGACCAGAGGCAGCAAGAGGTAACCCAACAAGGAGCCAGTGCGGGCTAGTGTGAAAGGCCAGTGTGTGGCCTCGCCGCACCCTTCTACCAAGATCAGGCAGTAGGAGAGGCCCAGCATGGCGCTTCTGATTTCAGAAAGTGCATGAGAGAAAGTGAGTGCCTGAGAAGATGGGAAGAATGCATTTGGTGTTGGCAAGGGAGGGCAGAGAGCAGATTGATGAGGGGAGGCTATGGTGCTGAGGAGGGGGGTGGCCACATCCACCATGGCCCACCGGCAGCCACTCAGACATGACCTTTTCATGGCTCCGAAATCTTCATCATCCTCACACTGTGAAGGGCTGGATCAGATTCTGAGAAGAGATACGATCTTCTACCTTTCTTGAGACAAACCTGGTAACTAGATTTGCTGTGCTGTTTTTGTCTTTGTGTGTGTGTATGTATGTGTGTGTGTGTGTTGGTGTTGATGTATGTGTACATGGACGCACGCGTGGTTTGGTCTGTGGTACCCCTTCCAGTGTCCCCTGAGTTGAAGGATCGAAAAGAGGATGCAAAAGGGATGGAGGACGAAGGCCAGACCAAAATTAAGCAAAGGCGAAGTCGGACCAATTTCACTCTGGAACAACTCAATGAGCTGGAGAGGCTTTTTGACGAGACCCACTATCCTGATGCCTTCATGCGGGAGGAACTGAGCCAGAGACTGGGGCTGTCCGAGGCCCGAGTGCAGGTACTAGACTGTGAGAAGGTCAAGCACGGGCCCAGAGAGTGCAGACCCCTACCCCCTCGTTATTTCGGATAGGCAGCTTGGTTCAAGTCCCTTGAGAGGGATGAGAGGGGGCGGGGTATTTTTACTATAGGTCTTATTTTGTAAAGTAGATCTTAACCCTGTCTGCCCCCCATTCCAACATATGTTCTCGGCAGAAGAAGGCTGTGCTAGGCTTGCTCCCGGAGTTTCTATAAACCACACCCCCCTCGCCTCTAGCTGTCTTTAATGTGGTTTAATCCTAATGGGCCTACTTTTATAAGCCTTAAAAAATCCCACAGAAAACGTTTTATCTCTGGATGCCTTAAAAGTTACAAGTATTTTGCTTGCCTGAATTGGGTTTCACTGACGGTGTGCTCTGGGGGGGATCTAGGTTCCCAACCGGATATGCCAATTAGGTTTATAGATGTACAGACCATAAAGAAAATTAACAACTGTTAAGTGGCAAAATTTACAGTCTACTGTTAGTGCTCAATCTCAAACTGTGTGTCAAACAGTAGAAAATAAATGCATTTGGATCACTCTTTGTTCCCTTAACCAAGGCATCCAACAAACCCAGATCTCAATTTTAAAACAACCCACATATCTTAATAGTGGCATTTTCAAAACCTGACCCCCCCCCCACAAATGTCATACACCAAGAAGTTAAGATTGCAGCAGATTTTCTTTATTGGTTGTTGAGATGAATGTAATAGCAAAAGTAGGCTTTGGGGGCAATTAAGGAGAAAGATTATATGCATATACGTATACATATCCTTCCAGCTTTATGGGGAACAACTTTAAAGGTTTCAGATTGTATTTCCGCTCAAATAATAAAATAGGAGAAAATGATGGTCATTATTTGTTTGAACACATGGAGCAGTTTTAGGCTGGAACATCTGCAGCTGTTACAAAGTATCGCTGTAATAGATACTCCCTGAGTCTCTGGGCACAGAGACCACCATCTGTATCGAACTATGCACAATCCTTATGGGGCTTCTCTGCATCTTGTAATAGGATCAGGGGAAAAAAAACTAGCAGTAATGTTGAAGGAGAAAAGTAATAATAGGCCGCCTTGGTCATCACAGCGTCAACAGAAGTCTTCCTTTTAAAGCTTCTCCTGCTTTGCTCTGTGCACTAAGATCTCCAGAGGCATAGCAGCCCCCTTGAAACTGTTATAATTATTACAGCTATGAGTAATAGTATCTCAATTCCAACTCTTCTAGGAAAAAAAAGAGTCAAGAAGCCTCAGGCCATGTGAGTTATACAAAAGATGCCACCCTGGCATGAAATTCACCCTTCTATTATACTAAGTAGCAGGGGAATTTTTGAAGATTTACATTGACTATGGCACTTGCTTTTAAAAACAAACCAGAGAAAGCTCTTAAGCAATATTTTCCTTTCATGGAGTTTTAAAACCTTAATTTGTAAATCAATCAATATGCTGTACTACTGGAGCTAGAGTATAAAAGCAAGCTTTACTTGCTTTTAAAACTCTTTTAAAAACTCTTTCATACTACATCTAGAAGTTTGCAAGTTATTTAAGAAGATAGAAATCAAATACCCAGGAGTTACTTGATCCATACCCCAATCTCCTTTCATGAAGTGCTCTTCTTTTAGTCTTAAGTAGTTAACTTTATTTTGGCATTTATTTTTTAATACTTTTATTTAAGTTTTAGAGCTATTTTCTAGAAGCTTCTCTTCTGTCCTAATTGAAAACTGGGCTTTTTCTATATGAACAAATTAGATTATCATGATAATAGCACAGTTATTCTGCTACTGTGTTACACTCTACTGCACAGCATAACAGAGAAGAGAAATTCTAAACTTCTTTGTAGTGAGGCTTTTATGACACTAATTACTGCTCTCTCTTTACAACCCCCTCCCCGAAAGAATCATTATTTGCTTTAATGTTTGATTTTTCCTCAAGATGAGCTAATTAACATAGGCTATTGCAGAGTCCATTCTTCTTAGGTCTTAACTGGGCAAAAATTTATACCCATTATGACACTGGTGTCCTGTATGAGGAAGAGTTTCAGGTCTCGGGAATTCTAATGCATGGAGAGATAAAGCCAGGACTATAGTAATTTATCAGAGAACAAATCTAATTTTATAAAAGTTTATGAAATCTTTCTATTTTTGTTTTTCATTCAGATTTTTAACTTGAAGACTAAGGCTGTTTTATATAATTGAAAGACTGCTTCTTATATCTCTCAAGACTTACCTAAAATGCTACTCTTCTTAATGGGATTCTTACAGTTTACAACTTTTGATTCATAACATCTAGTTTTTTTTTTTTTTTTCTTTTCTTCCACTTGTAGGTTTGGTTTCAAAATCGAAGAGCTAAGTGTAGAAAACAAGAAAATCAACTCCATAAAGGTATACTTCCAATGCAAAAACATTAACTGTTATAAGCAAAAAGAACAGTGGGAGAATATTGTTAATTAAAATATAGAAAAATATCTCAAAAATAATAATTGTCCTTGATTTAAGAAGAAAAACAATTAAAGTTCTGAAAGTTGGGAGTCAGGCATATATTTATTTTAATTGTGATAGCAGTTTAGAAAGGTGATAATCAAAATCCCAAAGGAATGTATCTTGGCATCATTTGGAAACCTGGGAAACAATGCTAGAAATGTTAATTTCACAGCATCGTGTTTTGTGCTATTCTTTGCAGGTGTTCTTATTGGGGCTGCTAGCCAATTTGAAGCTTGTAGAGTCGCACCCTATGTCAATGTAGGTGCTTTAAGGATGCCATTTCAGCAGGTAAGTATAGTTTCATTTCAAGCTGTTTTAAAATTAAAAAGACCTGGATGTTTGCTTGGAATATTGCATATCCCCTGTGAGCCCAATGTTCATGCAGCTAAAGAATTGGTTTCCAGGTAATATAGAGGTCCTTTCCCCCTTTAAAAACCTATATTGTGTCATGGTCCTGAATGCTTAGTCTTTTCTTTTTTTATGGAAACCCTTCAGGGTCCTGAGGACAGTAAACGGTTTTTTTAAAATGCACTAAAAATTGCACTTGGGGAAAGGAAGGAAATGCCTTTTGATTAAGATTTTGTCAAATCCCATCAAAGGATAGTCCTAAGGTATTTCTAAGGCAACCCTCTATTTTTCAGGTATTTTCTCTTAGTCACATTAAATGTGTCTGGCAGAAGAAAAATAAAAAAAAAAGAGTACTCCCAACTCAGACTTATTTTTAAAAAGCTACTTCTGCAAACAAAGCTTTATATCTGATGAAGAGGGAAGCCATAGTCTTTCCAGGGCTGTCCTGCCTCTACAATATTTTTCTTAGCCATAAAGAACCCTTTAAAACTATCTTTTTAAAAGGACAGCCTGAAGCTGTGATTTAATCCTGGGAAATCCCAATGCTCTGAACTCCCCTATCTCCAAGCCTGAGGGCAAAATCATTTTCCAACTGGTGCCTGACCTTCCCCATCCTTAGTTAGGACCCCTGCGTGGCACAACTGTGATGTCATGAATTAGTTCTGTCACTAGCACCTTGAACTGGGAAGACACTTGGGTATGCCTGTGTACTGAGAGTAACTGTTAGGGAGATGTTAGCTGTCTGGCCACCACAGGATTCTGGCATCCTGATGTAAGAGTTTTAAAGTAAGAGAATTTATGGAGAAAGAGGAAAGGAAACATTTAAAAGGAAACTGGTATTATTCAGAAGGTGGAGATTTTCAGGTCAGCAGAACCACACCACCTGAAAGGTTGCTAGAAACTCAGAACCACAGGACCTTCTGATACAGAATTGACATGTTTAAAAAAAATCTCTAGAAAATTCTTATGTCCATAAAAGTTGGGAGTGTTTTTGACTCACAGTTATGCCACTGTGAAGATACAGTTTTACCCCACTGATCTAGAGAAGTGCTGCTTGGTAGTACTTCAGTGTTTTAGTAGTGGCACAAGCGATGTATTGCAGAGTAAGGAAAAAGAAAAGCTCTCTCTCCAAGCCCTTTAAATATACCATTGTGATTTTGAGGAGAGTGATGTTTTGACACTGTAGTTAAGTAGCCCACTCATCCACCCAGCTCGTCAGACAGGTGTGCAGGCCAAAGGAAATAAGGCTATGCTGAGGGAGTTACCTGTGTGATTCCCCGGGGTCAGCAACAGGCTGACAAATTCCTCTCCAGACAAGTTGTTCAGCCAGAACCCCTGCTTGTTCCCCTACCCCTACGTTTCTCCTGGCCAAGCTGGACGCCGTTAATGCTCTGTTTCTATTCTGTTGTCACCCTAGGATAGTCATTGCAACGTGACGCCCTTGTCCTTTCAGGTTCAGGCGCAGCTGCAGCTGGACAGCGCCGTGGCGCACGCGCACCATCACCTGCATCCGCACCTGGCCGCGCACGCGCCCTACATGATGTTCCCGGCGCCGCCCTTCGGACTGCCGCTCGCCACGCTGGCCGCGGACTCAGCCTCCGCTGCTTCTGTAGTGGCTGCGGCAGCCGCTGCCAAAACTACCAGCAAGAACTCCAGCATCGCGGACCTCAGACTGAAAGCTAAAAAGCACGCTGCCGCCTTGGGTCTGTGACGCCAACGCACGCGCTACCTTCGCGCCTCCAAGAGGCCCACCCTGCACGCCCTCCGTGTCCTGCTGCTTCTTGGTCACCCCCTCAGTGCTCCGGAGCCACCCTCTTTCCGCCCCGCTGGCCGCCCCTTGCTTCCCTCTGCATCCCGGACTCGGAGGGCGGGTCTCTGCGCGGGACACGGGATCCTACTAGGTGTACCAGCCCCGTGGCTCCTGCCCTTTTTACCCGATAGGCCTAGAATTTGGCTTGGTAGAAGCAGGTTTGGGGAAGTCTGGAGAGAGACTGCGTGGACACGGGAGTTCTGGGACAGCCAGTGGCTCGGGGCAAAGCTGCAGCTGTGGACTCTTGCATAGGAAAAAAACCTTGTTGATTTAAAAAGAGAGAAAAGGTAGAAAAGACAAGCCAGAGAGGAAAAAAAGAGAACAAGATCTTATTTGGTACTGATATTTGGCATAAGCTGAAATCGTAAAGAGAACGACGGAGAAAAACAGTTTTAAAAATTATTTTATACATTTAAAAAATATGGGAAATAACCTGGACAAATTTCGAGAGAATTTGGGGGGGGGGGAGTGTTACCAAGGTAAATGTATGGCTTTTTTTAATGAGCTAAGACGGCAAAACAGAAGGAAGAGGTATACTTATTTAAAGAATTAAGATGAAAAAAAGTGCGCAGCTGGGAAGTTCACAGGTTTTGAAACTGACCTTTTTCTGCGAAGTTCACTTTAATACAAGAAATTTGATAAGAGAGGCGGGCCTCCTTTTACGTTGAATCAGATGCTTTGAGTTTAAACCCACCATGTATGGAAGAGCAAGAAGAGAGAAGACAGTATGAAGATAAAGGGGGAAACAAAGACAATGTTAATGGAAAAAAAAAAAAACCCGATGCCACAGACAATGATTCCTCTGAGAAATTATTATGGCAGAACTGTCCCGACTGCTGACAGTGAATTCTGGTTTGCATGTTACTTGTATTCCATGGATGGTGTCCCCCTCCCTTTATTCACAGTGTGCACTCAACTTCATTTTCACCTCAGTAGGAAAAGCATCCAGAAATTGATATACATCCATATATATACTTTTGCCCTATCTTTGATCCTGGGGGTTCAAAAGAAAAAAGTCAGAAGGGGGAAAATTTACACTGATTGTCCCAAGAAGATAGAGATGGGCAGAAAATGTGGGGAGAGGAGAAAGAAAACAGGAGGATCAAATGAAATAATGAAGGTACACCATCTTGTGTAGTGAGTAACACATAGTAGGTTCTCAGTCATTGTTAGTTCACTCCACTCTCCTTTTCGTGTATTCCCTTTGGCTGGTTTCCTGAAGTCCTATTTGAGGACAGTGCTTTATTTCTCCCCTCTCTATCCCCTCAAATTCACCTTAAATAACACCCAGCTAGATACAGCACTAGATTTGTGTAAAATATGTTGATACACATGAACAAAGTTTATTTTGGCTATAATGTGTGAACTGAGGGTTGACTTTTTCAACACATGCATTTTATTCCACAAAGGTGTATCTATTCATGTAATCTTTTTTCTTGTTGTTATCATTTCAATTCGTGTAGCTATTTAAACGGGGATGCCCTGGTCTAAGCATTCTGTATCCCAATTAGCAAGCCTCCTTAGTTTTCTTTTTCTTCTAATTTACAAAAAAGAGGAAAAGCTCTTCTAACTGAACTTTGGTATGCAGTTGAGCTTTGTAATTATTTGTTCTCCATGAAAACAAAATTATTTATATTTGCCATATTTTTTCTAGTGTATTAAGTTATTTTAAACGAAAGAAGATGCTGTTATCTCATGACCTGTTGTCAGTACAAAATGTTATGGCTCCACCTCTGTTAAATCTTTTAAAATAAGTGCCAAGTTATTAATCGAAGACACTTTGCGATCAATTGAATGAAAATAGTATTGTTTCATTTGATGGGATTCGCGTCATCTTTGTTCCAGTTACTATTAAAATATCCAGGATAGTGTCTCTTTTCTTTTTGATGAATCTCTCTCTCTCTCTCTCTCTCTCTCTCTCTCTCTCTCTCTCTCTCTCTCTCTCTCTGTCACACACACACACACACACACACACACATACACACGTATACACACAAACATATACACGCACAATTTAGGAAAGCGTGGTGCCTCGACTCCAACCTGCCGCAGTTCAGGGGCGGTGAGAAGAGAGGCTCTGGGACACTCTAGCGCTGAGCACAAATTTTGTCATGTTATCGCGTTATGCACCCAGTTAGAAACTGGGTTACATCAAGTTAATAAGGGAACAGATAATAAGTAAAATAATACAGAACAATCCTCTTCTTTAAGGCAGTTTCCCCGTTCTTCATTTTGCTGTACTTTCACCTTTGAAATTTGGGGATGTTCGAGAAGAAAGGAAAGAGGGGTCACATGAAATCCATCTGGGCTTGGTATGTGTGGCACAATCAAGACCTGGTTCCCGGTCGTTGAGCCTTCCCGAGCTGGGCAAACGCTGGCTTGGGAATGGGGAAGAGACCGGAGGGGGAGCGCGCGCAGCGGAGGTCCGGACTCCCACCTCTCTTGAACTAACGTTGGCTGAAGCAGCTTCGTTCTGTTTAGGAGTGGGAGAAGAAGCCAGGACAGTACTAAGGAAAACCCTGGTTTTAATCCGTCCTTAGACTATGGAGAAGCTCCATTTCCCCGTTGCTCAGGCCCTCTAGTGTGCGTGTGTTGGGGGGTCACTATTAAGGCTTGAAGGTGCGGCCTCGTAGGGTGTGAGTTGAAGGGTGAAGACCCAGCCCTGGCCAGGCCTGAGATGGGCCAGCCAGCACCGGGCTCTTGGGATGCGGGAAACCACCGTAGAATGAGGGGTGTCCCAAGCGTCCTAGGCCAGAGGGAATGCGGGGACCCCCTCCCGGATTGCTCCCCGCCGGGGTCACCCAACATTCTCTCAGTCTGAGGTCGACTTCGAGGCTGCCCTTAAGCCAAGACTTGAGTGATTCTTTTCTCTCTCTTGGTTTCCAGAGACTTTTTTTTTTTTTTTTTTTTGTCCAGAGACGTTTAACAACAGAACCTGCCTGGTCCCCAGATCGGCGTTCAGGCCTTGAGGATTTCCCGCTCGAAGGACGCCGGTAATTTCACAACAAACATCTTCCCGGGGCGTCCGGAGCGCGCCGCGCTCGGGGCGCGAACCCACAGGCTCCTAGCCCTACCCTAACCCAGCCCCAGTGCGGGCTCCGCAGTCGCCCGGGACTCCGAGGGGACCAGAGGTCACTAGCGGAGAACGCGGTAGGGGAGGTGGGGCTTCCGTCCGGGCACACCCAGTGCCCGGCAGCGGGGCTCGGGGGAAGCCTGGGGCATCGGAGACGGCGCGGCCCGGTCATGCTGGCTGGCGAGGCGCCCGCAGCCACCGCGCCTCCGGCAGCCGGGAGCGGAGGCTGGTCCCCGGAGTCCCGGGAGGCGGAGCTGGGCGGGGGAGCAGTGGTGAGGTGCTGCGGGGACAGTTCGGTGGGTCTGGGCCCGATTGCCGGTCCAGCCGGCGAGGTCTGTAGAACCCAGGTTACAGACTCCTCCAGAGTTCCCTTACCTCTTCCTGCCTTTCCCCCCAAGACTCCAGGAAGGCAGCGGCCGTTCCTCCTCCCCCTAGGTCCCGGTCCCCACGGTCCAGGCTCCCGCACTCGCTCAGGCGCAGCCCACTTCTCCGGATCGCCAGCGCCCAACCTCAAGGTCCAAAGCCCTAGTTCCCTGAGCCATCCTGAAAGGCGTCTGTGGAAGTTTTCGCTTTAAATAAGGCCGAATTTGCATAATGTTCTGGTCAAAACTCAATAATTAGTAAAAGTCTGGAGTTATAAAATCTGCGCTTGTGGAAAACTAAGTTAAAAAAGATTATTCAAGACATGATTAGTGTTAAGGACTTTATTATTCAAGAGTCCCAGTAAGATGGGAGGCCTTTGCTTGAAACTGAACCCACATACATCTATTTTGAGTCTCCCCCCAGATTTATAACTTTTTAGATCCTCAGATGGTAATACTTTAGTATAATGCAGTACTCAAATTCGGAACTATTTTGATTTCTGAAAAAATGCCTTTTTGGCTTCAACAACATGGGATCCTGTTCTTTCTTCCCAAATCAGTTTACATCATAAATTGCAAACATTTGCAATAAGATCTCAAGATTATTTATTTTACATAACCTCAAGGGCTTGACTATGTTAAACACCAGTACAGAAAGTCTGTGAAATCAGTTTAATGTGTGTCAGGGAATTAAAGGATCACTCCTTTTCATCACATAAACAAAGCATTTAACATTGTTTTGATTGTCAGCCTTCCAATTTTTAAAGTCTTACAATTGACTATTAATTTTAGAGTCATTCTGTGCAAAAATAATTACTAAAGTTATATCCTGCTTTAATTAAATGTTTCTGGGCAGAAGAAAATGGTATTCTACATTGGGAAGTGGGTGATTGTTTTTAACATATTATTTTAGTTCAAACATAAATAAGAATCTGCAAATTCCAGTGGGGAAAAGGTTTGAAATGGTCTCTTAATGTGCCATTAGAACAGTTAGTGAAAATGCATTAAAGCAAATTACAAAACCAGAAATAATAAATATGTCAGTCTAATGAGACTGTTAACTTAGGGATAATTTATTCAAGGTAGTTTTTACATTTTACATGCAGTGTTTTATTGTGACCTGGCTAACTATTGTTGTGCTTGTTCTTCACAATATAATTTATATAGGCTTTGGATATACATAGTGCATAACTTTTGTTGATATATACTTGTTAATTATACACCCCAAATTTTAAGACTTAAAATATGTTTGGGTGTTTGCTGGCATGTTTTCAAGGCAACTGAAATAAAAACGCTAGAAGTGTTAAATGTTAAATGTTATATTGAAAGTAAGTGGTTGCCCTATGCATAAAGAAAAAAGTAGTTGAAAATGAAAAGATTAAAAAGGATTATATAATTCTCAAGCTCAGGTAGAGTGAACCCTGAAGTAGTTCAAACTGGGAAACATTCTTATATAAGTAATATGAAAATCCCCAAGAAAGACAGATGTGAATATATAATACTTCTGATGCCTAGTCAATCCTTTTTCATGAATGTCTCTAATTCATGAAACAAAACAAAAATCCTTAAGTTTTGGAGTATTTTGTTTTGGGTATTTTATGAATCAGTCAAAGTAACCATTACATATGCCTTCAGTACTGGAAAATTTAGTATAGCACTTACATGTAGTTCTATCTAAGGTTTTAGAACGTAATCAAATAAATCACACAGGGAGGAGTAAGTACATTTCTTTTCTTCTTATTGAACAAACCACTCACATATCCTGAGCAAGGATCTTTGTAGAGAGTCTGCGGTTAAGAGTATACATTCTGGAACTACACTTCCTGGATTCAAACCTTAGTGCTGCCATTGGCCAGCCCAGTAATTTTGGATGAGTTAATCCTCCTTATTTGTAAATTGGGATAAAAATATCTGTCTTATGGAATTGGAAGAAGATTAAATGAACTAATATTTGTAAATCCCATAGAACAGTGTCTTTCACACATATACAAAGTGCTAAATAATACTGGTGTTTGTAATAAAAACCTTAGAAGAGAATAAAGTAGTACAAGGTAAGGAGTGAATATTTTTGTGGGCAAGAGGAAAACATTCCCTAGGAGTTTATGATTCTAGCTAATTGCTTAGCCTCAGTAATTCTCACCAGAAAGATGTGAATGTTACTATATAGCTAAGAGATGTACCTACTAGAGCAATTTATAGGTAATATATTAGCTTATGCATGACAGATAGTACTGTTACTCTGCCAGGCACAGCTAATGAAGTGAGATATTGGGCATGACACTTACCCTCAAGGGGCTTACCATCTAGAGGAAGACAGTTCATCAATATATGTGATAGTGCCAGGAAGCAAGGGCTGCACTTGTTTAAAGGCATTTAGATACATTTTGTGCATCTGAATGGCCATAGAACATATGTGAAGCTTGTTGCCTCATTTTTTGAAAATTGAAGATTCCTAGGAAATGAGTAGCCTTATGAAGAAATGGTAGAGCGACACCAACAGGTGAAGAAACACACTTCCTTAGAAAAATATATGCCATATGTTGCTGTGGTTTGTGTTCCATAGGACCACCTGCATTTTCCTTGGCTGCTTATGTTCATAGTCATTAGCAGTTAAACGACAAAAGACAAGAAGTCTGCTGAATAAGGATCTTTCAAAATATCAGTTTGAAAACACATAATATAAAGCAAGGGGCATTCAATTATGAGAGTAACTTGCTCTAAGATGAACAATTGAGTCTAATAAAGTAAGGACTTCTTTTTAACTTTTGCATTCAGATGTATTATCAATTATTTTGTGTGTGTTTGTGTTGAGGATCAAACTCAGGACTTAGTGTTTCTCAGGCAGGCACTTATGCCACTGAGCTATCTCCCTGGATATTTTATCATTATTGCTCTACATTTTACATAACATCTATAAAGACCTCAAGGCACTTTTCACACTATCTTAGGAGTCAATGTGCTGTCATGGCAAATCCTTAGAAGGCAGATATTCTTGAGTTCAAATTGGGCCTTTTAGATGTGATAATTTGTCACCTTTCTATAACCTATGTCCTGTTAGTCTCCTGTAACATACTCTTTATAGGGTTTTTATGAGGATTAAATAAAAAAATAAGATTTATCCAATTCCTAGTATATAACATGTTTCAAGAAATTCACATCTACTCTCTGCTTCTATCATTTAGCTTTTAAGTTATTCTCACTGAGAAAGGATTTTTTTTTTTTGGAACCAGGGATTGAACTCTGGCCCTTGTGCTTGCCAGGGAAGTGCTTATTCCACTGATCCATCTCCCTGGCCCCTGAAAGGATTTGTAATTAACTGCCTTTGATTCAAAGCAGTTTTAGAAAATCTTGGCTTTATTGTAAATCTTTATTTCAATTTCTGAATATGAATATTAATTATGTATATATATATATATATATATATATATTCTAAAGTTAAAAATAAAGCTTTCTTTAAATCTTGTCAAATTTTTTCTTTGGAATTTTTGAGGGATTATGATTTTAGATATCCTATTTGCATAGAATAGAGGAGTAATTTTTTTCTCCTTGATAACTGAAGTATTTTCTTAACGTGGAAGTTACCCAGAGTCCTTCACCTTCAGTGCTCTATATTCTGAAATGTCAGCATATGAATCCAGCCCTGGCATTAACTCCATAGTCACTTTGATAGTAGATTGATTGTCTTTCTGTTGCACATCTATTGAATATATTTTATATGCTTCCATGGAGAGGAGGGAGAAAATAAAATACCTTAAAGATGATTTCAGAAAAGTATATCACTCTATCCAAATTTTTAAAATCTATAGTACATTGTTTTATATGATGTTTACTGGCACAACTGGCTTGAAATGTAATTGTCTGTCTTGTGTGCAATTCTCAGTTGTGCTGAAATTCCCACTTATTGGCAACTGTTTCTTTTAAGGCTTGTATAGTTTCTATGAAAGCTTAATCTCACCCACTGCTCACTTTAAAGAGTACAGGATACTCTCTAGGGGAGTTTTCATTTTAGACTTGCCTCTAAAATTTTACAGATAGATGAAATTAGGTAGGAATACTTATCAAAGGAAGATTTGGAAAAAGAGAAAAAGTCCTCTGATTTGCCTTGGGTATTATGGTGAACATGGCAAACAGAATACTTTCCCCTGTTCCAATATGTCCACATATCAATTCCTATAACTTATAAATATTTTCAGTTAAATGGTTGAGGAAATTAAGGTTGCACTGGAACTAAAGTTCCTAGTCATCTGATCTTAAAATAGTGTGACTATTTTGGATTATTTGGGTGGGCCTGCCGTAATTATGAAGGTCCTTAAGAAGAAGGGAGGTCTAAGGAGAGGTGTGGAAGATATGAGTATAGAAAATTTCTCAGAAAGATCCCCTGTTTTTTGCTTTGAAGATTGGGAAGCCAGGGAATGCATGTGTTTTTTTTTTTTTTTAATGGAAAAGGTAAGGCAGGACATTCTTTCAGAGCTTCCAGAGGAGTGCAGGTGCATCTACACCCTCATTTCAGAAACAGGGTCAGATTTTTAAACTAAGAGAATCAATTTGTATTGCTGTAAGACACAAAGTTTGTGATAATATATTACAGAGCAAGAAAAAAATGAGCACAAGAAGTTTCTGCATCTCTGATCATTGTCAATGCTGTGGAGATTTCTGGATGTTCAGATGCCAGTCCACGTGGCTCAGAAGGCACTCAGATTCAAGCGCCATGTCACTTTTTTCTAAGCTAGAACATCAGTGTTCAGATTAGTTGAAGTGTTGGCACTTTGTGGTAAATAAGTGGGGTTTGGCCTGCAGTTTGGACATTCAGTCTCTAGAAGTTTTCCCTTCATTGCCCTGGAGCAGTCTTTTCATCAGCTGTACTGAGTGCCATAGGAATATAGCAGAGTCCCCCCCAAATCTCTTTGTTAAATGAAGCCTATACTTTAAATCTGTAAAATTATTTATACACTTTTATAAAAAATGAATCAGCAATTGAAGTTACTATATATATATTTCTTTTTTTCTCACATTTTGCTTACTATTATTTACCTGTTCGGGCTATTTAATGAAGAGAAAGGACTATTAGTTTCAAGCTTGGAAGATCTCTCCTAATGCACTGAAGGGAACAGCCTGAGCAATTGAGCTTGTCTGTCAAGTTGGTCAAGGTGGAGAGTAATGTGGTCTGGGGTTCCCAGGGCCCATAGGACCTTTGACCCTTTCTGTTGAGACTATTGATCTAGGTTAATAGTCAGCACCAGTTCTGCTGGTGGGGAGGGGTTTGTGGGCTTGTGTGTGATTCCTCCTTGAGTACAAATAAGGCTCTTACTAACTCAGAGAGTAATTGGTCTTTTTGGTACTTTTCCATGATGGGGATGGCAAATTAGAATAGATAGGCCTTGACAGGCAGGGTGAACATTCACTTATAGAATGTTTGGAGTTTTATCAGTGACAAAGCAGTGGATTTGGGCACAGTCCTGATTCTATCAGACCATGTACTCTGTTCATCAGGGAATTAGGAGAATTAGGCATTGCTTGATAACAAGTGCATTTTCTGAGGTTAGTGAAGCAAGAATGGTTTTAGAGATATCCTACCCACCAACTGTACCACCCCAATGGATCTTAGCATCTTCATCATTCTCATCCTTTTTATCCCACCTAATTGGGCAGAATAAGAAGAAAACAGTAGGTCCATGGGCATGAAAGGCTCAGTTATTGGGTTGTGTTGTTTGATGGATTGAAATGTGGGCTAACTTAACAAGGAAGAAAAGTATTCCAAATAGTGTCAATTCTCATGCTTCTCTGCTTTCTATCTCTTCACTACTTAGGAGCAAAGATATATTTATGTGTTTGTTTATTTATTTATTTTTAACTGCCCACCTTATCGGGAGCTTTTCTGATTTCCAGATGAACAACTTCCCATCTCCTCCAACCTGTTTTTCTGACCTACTCTTTTTTTTTTCCAGATTATTCTAGAAGGCTTCTACACATAATTGATATTATATAGTTAATTTCCTCATTGCTGGGTCAAAATATCTAACATCTACAAATGAAATGAGGAGATGTTCATTTTGGCTCATGTTTTGAGTTCTAGGTTGTCAGACTCCAAGGCAGTAAGGCATGGTGGGAGGAACCTGTAGAGGAAGGCTGCTGGTGTTATGGCAGACAGGAAGCAGACCAAAGGGAAGAGGTGGCCGTAGATACACCATTTTAGGTCACACCTACCATGACCCATCTCTAACCAGACCCCACCTTCTCACAGAGAGTCTGATGTAGCACTCCATAATTTAAGCACCATTTTTTTTTTTTTTTTTTTTTTTTGGAACCGGGGATTGAACTCAGTCCCTTGCGCTTGCCAGGGAAGCACTTATTCCACTGATCCATCTCCCCAGCACCTCAATCTCCTTTTGAAAGCTCCTTTTCTGAGTGCATGGGGGAAATCCTTGATCCAAAACATAACAACTCATTTATTCATTCACAGCATAGATATTTATTAAATACCTACTATATGCCTTTCACTCTTTTCCTCTTTCTATTTTAATCTGTCCATCTGTCCCTTTCTGACTTCTCTTGAAAGTCTGACATTAGTGGTGTTTGAAAGAGAAGGAAGTACTTGTAGGACATTGAGTGAAGATGGAAGGAATGACAAGTTGTCAGTGCAAAAGGAAAAGGAGATGATCAAGCAGGCTAATCTTTGGAGAGGGGAAGAGTGGGACAGGGAGGGGAGGGGTTGGGAGGGAAGGGGAGAAGAGAGAAAAGGAGAGGAAGGAAGAAAGGAGAAGAGAGGAGGGAAGAGGAGAGAAGAGAAGAAGAGAGGAGAGGAGAGGAGAGGAGAGGAGAGAACAGAAGAGAACAGAACAGAAGACAACAGAACAGAACAGAACAGAAGAGTAGGAAAGAATGAATGAAAACTGCTTCATCAAGAAGAGGCTTAGAGCAAGAGTAATAATCACCAAAAGAAGACTGAACAGGAACAACTCACAAGAGAGGAGGAAAACAGAGGACACTTTCTTGGAAGCTAAATGAAAATGTGCATGAAAAGAGAGGCAGAGAGCATATTGTGAGCTTACTGTTGCGTAAATTTTTAGAAACCTTGGTAAGAATGGTTTGGGTAGAGTGGTGGATAAAGATCAGTGACAGTGGGATTAAACATATATTAACTATTTTCCAGTTTCTCCCTCCTCAAATCCATCATTTATATCATGGTCCTTGGATAAATCCCAAAAATAAGATTTTATGGAGATTGTATAATTCCTTAGTTTATGTGCTAGGAGTTCAAAACTGCCTAAAGAATGAAATTAAAACTCTTAAATATGATGTTTAGGCTAACTGTACTAATGTTTTTCTTGCCTGCTTATCTGCAGCTGCCCTTCACCTATGCTGGGCTCCTGTTGGGAGCTACCACCAGTTCCCAAACACTGTCTATTTATCAGATTTCTGTATCTCCTAGAATCCCCATCTCTGGAGGCATCCAGTTACTCTGAATTTTTCAGCACAAATGTAAGTACCCATGAAGACACTGCCTGTGCATTCTCAGGTTAGCTGTCTGGATGCCCTTTGTGCTTTCATACAATTTTGAGCATCTATTGTCTAAAGATTCATTATGCTACACTATAATTATGTGACTTGAGGACAGGGTGATTGCTGAGCTTTTATAGCATCCTCAGAATTACATAGTAGAAGGACAGTGCGATAACTCAGTGGACTAAAGTGCCTGCTTAGGCAGAGCACAGAGGTCAAGGTTCGATCCCCAGAGTGCCTGTGCCGGTCCAGCCCCTGGGATGTGCCGAGTCAGAAATTGAGACTGGGCTCGAGACTGGGTGTGGTGGTGCGCACCTGTAATCCCAGTGTGTGGGAGGCTGAAAGCAGGAGAATCATTATGAGTCTGATCTATGTAGTGAGATTCTATAAACCCCATACTAAACACAC
>PVKA01008539.1:0-57824 GCA_004027165.1 Ctenomys sociabilis
GGCCACGGGAGGTGATGGGCAGCTTAATCCCTGGGAAATGTATCTCAGGCACGACGGGCCTGAGGTTCTACACTCACTGACCTTTGATGCCCAGAGAATCGGGGAAATTCCCACTCAATCAGTGGGCTTTAGGTCAGGGGATCTGGGGAGGTGTTGGTGAGTGGGTCCTGAGGTTTCAGGCCAGTCACTGGCTTGGAGGCCTTGGGGACAGGGATCCGCGTAGCGCGCGTGGGAAGAAGCCAAAGGCTCTCCCTCAGACTCACCACACTCTCACTGATCTGGGAAGCCTGGTGAGTCCTGTAAATTCGCTCGCGCTGGGCAAGCTTGGCATGGGAACCAGGAGGCCGCTGGAGTCAGCCACTGTCTCAGGCTGGTCTCTGGCTGGGCAGGCGTGGGCGGGAAGGAGGAGGATGGCGGAGTCGGCCGCGCTGTCTCTGGCCCGTTTCAGGGGCTGGGCAGGCGCAGGCGGGATGGAGCAGGATGGCGGAGTGGGCCGCGCTGTCTCTGGCCGGTCTCAAGGGCTGGGCGGGCACGGGCGGGATGGAGCTCCTTTTTCTTTCTACTGGGAACTGAACTCAGAGCCTGGCGCTCACCAGGCCAGTGCTGTGCTCTGAGCTACATCCCAGCTGTTACTGCATGTTTCTCATGCATTTGTTTCAATTTAGAAAAATTGGAACAAAATAAAAAATACTTCTTGTTTTAAGATCCCCAAACTTAGGTCTGCGTGTGGTTCATAAGCTTTTCTGAGTCATAGATGACAGCGCCAATGTGCGCGGACTTTGAAACCGTGATAGGAGCATAGCGAGGTGGAGGAACACAACCTTGGCCTACAGGAAGAGTCGGCACGTGACTGTGAGAATCAGCTGCATCTGCGCTACGTGTGTGTGGGGACGGAGCTGAGTAAGGAGCTGTCTATCTCCTTTCCTGCACTCTGCGACCATCCCTGTTCCCCAAGGTCCCTTCAATCTTCTGGCATTGGTGCACAATGACCTTTTCTTCTGAGGACTGGGACAAAAGAAATAGGCTTTTCTCTGGGGCGTGGGCAGTTTATGATGCCCCTGAATGCCCAGCGGGAGACTGGAAGAGCTTCTCTGTTATGGAGCAGCGAGTTTCCTACTCACTGAAATGTGTCTTCCGCAACAATAAATGCATGTTAAATTACTGAATGGCACATGTGCACACGCGCGCGCGCACACACACGTACGCACACACACACACACACACACACACACAACAGATGCCCCAACTTGCATTAGGAGTAAGCAGACCTGAGAGTCTTGGCCAACTTGAGCTTAGGTGGGTCTTGCCCTGGTGCCCCGCTTCCTTCTTCAGGAGTGGAACCTTGTCTTCATTTCTCTAGCTTAACTGTCAAGCATTTTAGCTGTGCTTGTCAGAAGAAGTAGGTCCGATCTAATTTCTTGAGGGTAAGCCCCTTGTTCTCTTTCAAATTTTTATGCATGAATCTGGTGCTCAAAGTCACACATGATTTAACCATTCATCAGTAACATTCTAGTCTACTGGACCCTGAATTTATTTATTTATTTCTTTCTTTCTTTCTTTCTTTCTTTCTTTCTTTCTTTCTTTCTTTCTTTCCTTCTTTCTTTCTTTCTTTCCTTCTTTCTTTCTTTCTTTCTTTCTTTCTAGACCAGGAATTGAACCCAGGGCCTCAAGCTTGACAGACAGGTGCTGTACCACTGAGCTATATCCCCAGGGATGGGCCCTGAATTTCTTGAGCACAAGGCTGTGTGTTATGGCGTGCACCACCACACCTGGTTTCAGTGGCTGGCTCAGTACGCCCAGGGCGGGGACAGTGCCCCAAGTGGTGCTGGGGATTGAACCTAGGTCCTTGCGCTTGCCAGGCAGGTGCTCAGCTTCCTGAGCTGTCTCTCCAGACAGCCCATATTAGGACACTATTGATTAAAAAGAAAAAAATGCTACTAGCCACCATCTTTTAGCAAACAAAAAACCCTGAAATACAGGCATGGCTCAGATGTCCTAAGGGCCCAGCCTCAGCCTCTGGGATATTTTAAGAGAAGTCCTGAAGAGATTCCACAGTTTTCTCCAGTAACTCATGCACATACGAGCCATTCTGTGCTCTCAGTAAATTACTTCTGATATTCATCACGAAGTCATAACCTGTAAATGCTTTCAGAGGCCTGAGACAGTTGCTGTGATGGCCAGCGATTCCCTCTCACTGCTGCAGTACTGAAGGTTAAGGAGTGCCCTGACTAGGCAGATTTAAAGGGCAGAATTTTTGGCTTCTTGGGAAAATTGTCTTATTTCAGTGTGCGTCACATGTGTGGTGGCTGAATCAATTGTACCACAGCACCTCAAATACCACTGGAGAATCCTTGCAGCCTTTCTCTCAGTCCCTCTCCTTCTCAGCCAAAACATCCTTTTCTCATGTTTTGGCAGGTTCTTTATTAAACACACACATTTCCATGTCTGTAAGAATGTGTGGGAACCCAGTACCCTCTGCCTTGCTATTTTAGAAAGAGAAGAGAAGCTACAGATGGTAGGTTTTTGAGTTTCTGAGGGGCTGCTCCTCGTGTCCCTCCAGTGGTCTGACTCCCAGGAAACATGCACGACGTGAATGCTGAACAAGAACAAGGGAGATGGAGCACTTGCTGGGAAATCTGCCTCTGCCTCCCGACTCTCCTTTACCTGCAGCGAGGTGCCCTAGCTGTGGGAAACCTGTACCCATGTCTAGCGAGGTCACCGTCACTGTGCTTCCACACAGGGTAACGCACAAGGACCCTGTTAACAGCTCTGTGGAGCCTGCCGAGCAGAGCTTCTGGTGGCTGTGTCATCATCAGTGCCTGAGCCAGGCTTGCATGTCCCATCCCACAGGTATCACAATAGCAGGCAGCCCCCTTTCCTATGTGCAAATCTGGTTGAAAGCCTGCTTTCCTGGGCAGCTTTGACCTCAGTCAATCTTGTTTTCAAAAGTATCTAGCTCTAACAGGGGACCTTACTCCCACTAGAGTAGCACTTAAAATATTTACACCATTCCATGAATTTTAGGCTTGAATTCACTTAAATTTCTTTTTGTTTGTTTGTTTATGTATTTGGTACAGGGTCTCACTATGTAGCTCAGATCCTCTGGGGATCGAACCTGTCACTGCACTTGCTAAGTGGGCACTTAGTCTGCTGAGCTATCTCGATAACCCTTGAATGCATTTTTAAAAATCTAAAATAACCTCATTGTAAAGTGTCAAGGCCCAGAGTCTCATTAATTCACTAACTTGCTCTGTTGGCTCATGTTTTCCTCCAAACAATGACACTGAATATTGATCATAGAAGCATAAGTTCTATGATTCATGTTACCTGTGGGCATATGCCTTAAATGCCAAAGCACTTACTGGCTCTAGTGTTGCCCGCTAGCCTGGCTTCTTTGTTATATTTTTTATCCTTGTCAGATATTTTTCAGCTGTAGTTGTAGTGATTGATACATTGTGTCAACTCGGGTGGATTGCGGGTGGATCTACACCCAGGCCATGACCCCTGCCCGCAACCCAAGGGCTTGTAGAAGGATGCAGCACCCCACTTCCTTGGAGAGCCTCCGATGTTCATTCCCCATGGGTGTGGAAGGAGGAGAGGCTTGGGAGAGCTGCAGCTGCTGCTCCTCTGCTCCTCCTTGTTTTCTGCCATCATGAACTTCTGCCTCTGCCTTGGAGCAGTGGAATGTGGACTGAAACCTCCACTAACTGTGAGATAAATAAACCTTCCCTTCCTTCATTTTGGGTTCCAGTAACAAGTGAAAAGTAACTGAGCCATAAAAATGGATATAGAAAAGGAAGACAATATATATCATAGTAGAGACATTTAATATGTCTTGCTTGTTTCCCACAAAACACTTACAACCACTGGGCTTCCAGAGCTGGGTTCATGTGCTTGGACTGGGATCCCAGGATTTTGCTTTCTGGTTTCTAGCTCTGGGGGCAAGGAGCTAGCTCAGTGGCATAAGTGTCTGCCTGCCAGTGCAAGGTTGTGAGTCCAATCCCTTATACGAAAACAAAACAGAACGTTTTCTGGAAGGTCCTTGCTCTGGACCTAACGCCACACTGCATCTTGAAATTCATAACCAGTTTCAACCACAACCCCCATATTTGCTTCTCCATTGCTCTGCCGCGAGGTCGGCATTGCGCAGTCAGTCGCCTTTCCCCTGCTGGGGCGAGACCCTCACCTCCCTCGTTCTGCGAAGGGGCTCAGCTCATGGTGCAGAGGGCCCAGCCCAGGGTCAGCGGCGCCAAGACAGGAACGGCAAAGAAGCTCGGTGGAGGCATGTGCTCGACTCACGGCACCCGTGAGGCGGAGGGAGACGGAGAACGCGCACTTCAGGTCCCAGCTCCCACGGCCCGAGCCTGCTGCCCAGACCCGCCTCCCACAGCACACTTGACTCTGAGCTCAGCAGTGCAACCATTCTATTAACCCAACCCACTCTGAGCCTGTGAGGCATTAAGGACCATTGTAGGTCCAAACCATAGTGGGTTGTGGAGGAAAGTGACCCTGAGTTGCTTGGGAGGTGTGGGGTGAAATCCTGCCTCCATCCTCTAGTTTGTGAACCTCTTTCTTCACTGAAAGAGTATTTATAAAAGGCCCTGTATGTCTTGAACATCTGTAGGTGAAAACTCAATGAGAAAATATAACAATAGTGGTCATTGTGGCAATAAACAAGAATCAGTTTTAGTCAGTGGGTTCTAGAATTGTACTTCTTAGGTGCCTGTCTGTGCTCTGTGATTGGCTAACAGCTTGGGACAGGTTCTTAAAACAGTCCTTATGTCTCATCTGAAAATCACAGAATTGTTCTGAGTGTTACACGATTTTATTGCAACTTCTCAGCATGGTACCTGGCCGGCAGGGTTCATTCCAGTGGTCACTATTACAGTCTTCAAGTCACTACCCACACCTTTCTAAGGCACACAGCCTAGGGTGGCAAACAAAGCAATCCCCTGTAGGGGAAAGAGCAGGGCATGTTACGGCAGTAACATGAGGATGCTTATAAGCCACTGAGCCAGTCCACGTCTGGACCCCCGCGTGCCCCTGAGGAGGAGCCGTCTCTTCTCAGATGCCCTAATGAGATGGTTCTGGTGTACAATTTCATACAGTTCTGACTTTGTAAGAGAGACTCTAGAGGCACAGAGTCCCCACGCACCTTCAGTGTCTTGTGCTTGGCCCCCAGCTGGGTGCAGAGTCTTGGCTGTCATGGTTTATCTCATGAGTCACACCTGAATTAGAAGGAGTCCGGGATGTGCTCTGAAAGGAGAACCCAAATTCTTAGGAGATTCTGTGTTTGTATTTTGGGTGAACCTCCCCGTGGTGCTGAGTAACCAAAGTAAGCCAGAGTGAGTCCTCATGTTGACACTCGTGGCCTCTAGGACGAGGAAGAAAGAGAACGCCAATCGTTCTGCCCTTTGGTGTGTGCTCCTGGGAATCCCGCAGGGAGCCTGGTGAGGAGGCGCCACCCTGCAGCCAGGAAGCAGGCTCTAGCCAGAACCGGCCCTGCAGGGCTCAGGTCTGCAGCTTCTAGCCTACAGCTGCGAGAAAAACAATTTCGACTGTTTAAGCCAACCAGATTGTGTCACTTTGCTATAGCAGCCTGAGCTGGGCAGTCATTTCAGATAGTTTTCTTCCATGATGTGTTTGTTCCCTTTTGTCACCTGGAATGCCACTGTGTGTGCACTACTAGGTTAGCCACCAGAAATGTTTAGGTAGAAAATAGAAGGATTTCGCCTCACAAGAGCATGCAGAGGATTTCTATGTATTTTCCTTTTACAACACAAGGGGGCACCATTACTGCACTGTTCCTTTCCTGTAGCTTTAATGCTGATTGTGCATAGGTTTAAATCCACAGTGCCTTTCTGTCCACGTGGATCATCATTGGGTAACCGAGCACACACTGACCTGGGTATTTGCCACCCGCATGACGTTCATTTCAATACTAGTTTTGAGAACAATGTGCTCTGATCAGCTTTCGTACACATTTCATACTTGCTTCCTTGTTTCTGATTCTGTAATGCCATCCAATTCTAAGAAGCCTTGGTACCATTGTGCTTTGTGGCGTTCATGTGTGACATCTTCTAGGAACATGAATTCCTTTAATCCGCTTTTCAGTCATGCTGCTGGGAAACAGGCTGGGTGCCTGGAGATGACAGTCTGACACCAAGGGTGAGTCACCCTCCGTGCTGCTGGGCTTCCTGTCACTTGTGATGACCTCTGCAGAGTGCTGGCAGGTCCCCTCAATGGGTTCCCTGCAGACCTGGGCAGGAGTGCGGTCCCACTATTAGTGACAACACCGGGTATCATTTGTAGCTTCTCATGATCTTAGCTCCCTTGGCTTCCTGTCACTTGTGATGACCTCTGCAGAGTGCTGGCAGGTCCCCTCAGTGGGTGCCCTGGAGACCTGGGCGGGAGTGCGGTCCCACTGTTAGTGACAACACCGGGTGTCATCTGCAGCTTCTCATGAGCTTAGCTCCCTTATTTGCTGACGTTGCACTTTCACAATGCAATAGTCCTGCCGGCAGAGTGTTACTGCTTCTGTTTGGGCAGGTGAGGAGGCTTGACCGTGGCTTGGCCTACTCACCCCTCAGTTCATGAATGCAGAAGTGACAGTGCTACTGGGGACCTCAGGCTGTGCCCACAGCTCCATGCTGCTGCTCCCTCGGCAGGGAAAGATGTTCAGCAAAAATAGTAATTTGGCGGGACTTTCACTCTTTTTTATCCATGACTCCATCTGGGCCACGTATTTGATTTTGTCTAGGTGAGTACAAGCAAAATGCAGGACGCTACATAAGTCTGCATCTAATGATTTGCTCCCTGCTTTCAGCACGTCACCTCCAGTAATCAGTGAATGCTGCAGGGCCGCGGAGCGTGACCGCAGGCGTAGTGCAGGGCTGAGCCGAGCAGACTCCAGCGCCGCACAGCGATGGCCTCATTGAGCTCCTGACCCACTGGCCAAGAAGAGGCCATCTGCATCCCTGTGGCAGCAGGGCGGACTCGCCTAGCACAGGAAGCCCCGGGCCGCGACGATGGCGACCACCATCCTGGTATTTGGCCTTGGGCGAATTCCTTGACCATCAGATTCTTCATCTGTGAAAGATAAAAATAAGTACCCGTTCCTAGCCCTTTGAAATATGTATTCACGTACAATACATGCACAGCTGTAAGTATTTTTGCGTCTACATACACTCGGTAAATCATGGCCATATTTTCCTAAATTCCCCTGCTTTGTGTTGGGGACACCAATTTCTAACTGAAAGCACCTGCACTCTGAGCAGTGCTCGCTGAGCCCGCTAGGTGTCTCTAGAGAGCTTCACATTCAGGGGTAAGAAAAAGCACGTACAGGAACGTGGCTCACAACCCGGAAAGACTTCAAAAAATGTGAGGGCGCTGTCATGGCTGCTTTCTCTGATTCAGCTTCCAGTAGAGAAGAAGCCCTTGTTCTTCATTCTTATCTGATTAATCTCAACTGACCCACATTTATTAGGCACCTACAGGAACCGTGTGTGCATTTTACAGATACTGAGGTACTTGCTGGAGGCCCTGGGGTGTGAGCAGAGCGCAGAGGTGACAGCCCCAGCTGGAGAATGCATCCTCGTCAGAGAGGGGAAGCATGAGGCGCCTGTGGGGTTGAGAACGCTTGCTTGTACAAGAGAGAAGAAATCTGGGACCAGAGAACTGCGGGGGCCGCTGCTCGGGAAGAGCCGGCTGTCCCGTCTTCCGTGCACGGGCGAACGTGAATGCAATGGAGAACAGGCCACAAAGATGTCTCGGAAATGTGAATTCTTGGAGTGAGAAGCCAAAGCCCGCTGCTGGGAGCTGTGCTTCGAGCGCTCTGTGGCGCGGGAGGCTGGACCGAGCCCAGCTAAGGGCTGCTTTCTGCCCAGCGCACAGCCTCTTCTATGGCTAATACCCGATAGGACGTCATTTGTAGCTCCACCTTTATAGGTGTGCGTGACAAGACTAATGACAGTGCTTAGTACTTGCTCAGCGGCTGCGGCGGGCTAGGCTGTTCCTTATCATTTCCCCGAACAGATACAATTATTTGCGAATAATTAGAGACTCTAAGTAGCTTTCTGTAAGCAGCCTGTGCTGACAGTTGGAGAAGCAGTCCTGTTGGGTTCCTGTTCACAGGCTCTGGGTCACCCCGAGAGAGGACAGGGCTGCAAGTGCGGGATAGCGGGAAAGCTGATGGAAACCTGCCACAAGGGGTACCACGTGGGCTGTGCCACGAGGTGAGGTGGGAGTAGAGCCCTGCTGGCCTGCAGCTTGGACCAGCAGGTGTCTGCACGCAGGAAATGGCAAGGAATTATGTGTGGCTGCAGGGTGCGCCACCTGGCCTGCTGGATGTGTCCTTGTGCCTGTGGGCAGAGAGGGTCAGTGCTGCCCTAAGGACCCTCCCAGCCATGGCCGATTGGGCGCTGGTGGAGCCAGCTCAAATGTCGCGGGGTTCGTCTTTCACTGGGGACATTGGTTGAACTGGACGCTCTCAAATCTCTGAAGCAGGGATCTGGAGACTTGCCACTCAACGGAGGACCTGGAATGAGGAGTCCACCCGAACAGGGGGCTTGGGAAATTTCGTGGGTCCCTCTGCAACCTGACTGGGAAGCTGTCTGAAGGAGAGGAAAAGGGCGTCAGGGCAGAAAGGCCGGAAGGCAGCACGCCAAGCGGGCCAGACAGAAGAGAAGGCAGCACAGGTCCCCGGGTTCTGGCGTGTTTCGGTTTCTGGGTCTCTAAGCTCCATGCCTGGCTAGTTCCTGTCCAGGATCCTAGAAGCTGTCTCAGAAGTTGGGAGGACTGTCCAGCCCCGCTGCAAGGCAACCCACTTTTAGGACTGGATGGGCCTACAAAGGGAGTGGTTGAAATAGATGGTAAATGTTAACATTTAAAAAAATATTATAGTGAAGGACACGACGCTCTTCACTCCCCTCAGCCTCCCCCTCCTCAGGCACACTCATCCTGCCATTCCTGCCGCTCTCCGACAGAAGTCCTCCTTTGTAAGTGTTCTTAGAAGTTGTGATGAAAACATGCGCGGAAGGCGGCTCACAGGGCCTGCCGGCGCCACCCTCCGCGCTCCCCAGGTCTGGTGCTTTCTGGTTCTTGCTCAAAGTGATCAAGAAAGGGAGACACGTGGAGTCCATTGAGGACATGCAAGGGGCTGGGGCAGCGCAGCTGCAGACGCTCAGGGGAGGACGCCAGAGCTGCCGCAGGACGTGGGCGGGTGTCTGGACAAGTGTGCGAAGCAAGAGGGAGGATTTGGAAGGGCGTTAATGGCAGTGTGTCTCATTGTAATGCATTCTTCAAAAACTGAAATACTCACCAGATTTTTCAGCTATACGTGCCACATGTAAACTGGGGACCCGGGGGGAGAGGACTAAGAAGCGCGTAGGAGAGGCGGGCAGCAGCGGCCGTGAGGAGCCGGAATGGGCTGGAAGTTTTCTGACTCCGTGGTGTTATTTCTTCCCCCGTGGCCAGTTCCTCCTCCTGTGTGGTACCCATAAGCACGAGCCGTCCTTGAGGGCTTCAGTTAGCTGTGTCATGTTGGCTCCTGCCTGTGATCCTGGCTTTCTCCCATTCCACCTCCCTTTGTTTTCGTCTGGGGATCTTTTTACTATGTGAACCTTGGAATTCTGAACACACTGAGCAGAATGTGATCTCACCACTTGGACCGAGTCCTGGCAGTTCTCGCAAGGAGAGATGGACCTGCGCGTGCCCTGAATGCCCCGCCGTGTACAGCGCAGCGAGGGGCAGGCGATGGCTGGCAGTATTAGGTAACTGCTGACCCAGGCAGCAGGGGGCCAGCTGTATTGTACAGTCTGCCTGTCGCTGGTGGTAGCCTGTCCCGCAGTCTGTCTGCTCCCAGGGTCCGGGGACCTGGGCACTTAGAGTCCTATGCAGGTTCCTTGATTTTCAGAAGACTCTTAATTCAGTCAGGGTGGCCTGGCACAGTCCTGCCGCAGGGTGGCCTGACACAGTCCTGCCGCAGGGTGGCCTGGCACAGTCCTGCCGCAGGGTGGCCTGGCACAGTCCTGCCGCGAGCAGCATTTGCACTGGCCAGGGACAGGCACCGCCCTGCCCATCCACCAGGCAGCGCAGTGCTTGTCTTCTGCCAAGCAGACTCTCCCAGCCCAAGGTTAATGGTGGAGCTTGGATTATTCGCTTACACCCTTACCCGGCGTCAAGGTTTTTCCATTCCTTCATTCCTAGTGCTGCCCCTCCCTCCCCCACTTCTGTCTTTCCATTCCTGTTTTTATTGATTATATGTGAAGATGTCTTCACACTTCCATGAAACAGCAGAATTCAATTTCTACCAGATTCCTTAAAAGCTTTTATTTTATGTGTTTCTGAGAAATGCTAAGCATGGGGGCCATTTCCTGTGAATGTCCTAAATGTATCAGATGATTGATTTGACAAGTATGCTTGCACAGGCAAGAGTTATTTCAAGTCAAGCATGTGTATGGGCACACACACACATGCACACACACATACACACACACACACACACACACAGAGCTTCTCCATTACTTCTTGGCTGAAATCAAATGGAGAGGATGGACAATTCTGTGTGCTTATTGGCACTGTCCTTTTTGAGCGAGTTGTTGAAATAGTTGTTTATTTATAAAAGTCTTCCTATGTTCAGTGTCAATCAATAAAAATGGTCAGATAATTAGAGGTGATGTGAGGCCAGCTGTTCCAAAGTACTAGAAAAGGGGTGTAGGAGTTCACGCTAGTAACTGAGGACTGTCGCCGCTCTCAGTAGACGAGCGGCCACCTCGTGGAGGTCAGCGTTCTGCGCTCCTGCTACTTCTGCTCATAGCAAACGAAACAGAAGTTTTATGAGCCACAGTGGGAGAGTGGCGCCCCGCCCAAGTCTCTGTCCTCTGCTGGCTCTGACCCTGTGCTCATCGATGCAAAACAATGATGCCATAAGTCTGAATGACAGCTGCTCACTACACAGTGTATGTGGAAATGTTTGCTACGGCGGTGCTTAAGATCCTGGGAAAAGACAGAAACTGTATGTGTCTAAGGAGTAAGTGTTCTGTGATCTTGCATTGCTCAGTAAGAACTTACTAGGGATTATTCAAAACCACACTGGAGGTGACATTTGCTGTTGTGGAAAGACAATCTGAATGGGTTGCCAAGTGGTGAGAAAAGCCACAAAAGCCTGCGATAGTACAGTCTCCATATTGTGTGTGCGAGGGTGTGATAAATATAACACTAGAAAAACAATGTCCAAGCAGATGACTTTGGGCTCTGGCTTGTCGCCCTGCTCACAGCTTCCTTGCGCTGTGCTGTTTTTGTGGCCTTAAGTCTGGCAGGGAACCGAGTTTTATTATAACGTGAGGTGTGCGTGTGTGCTCAGTCTACAGAGCACAGAGGTATGTGCAGACCTTCCAGTTCCTGCCCTTCTCTTTAGGCTGTGCTTTAGAAAAGTGAGCTGGGGTAGCGAGAGGGAGGGGAGCGCCTCAAACAGCAGGCGCTGGCTCTGCTGTGGGGAGCAGGGTCCCTCACCGTGGCAGGGAGAACAAAGCCTTTACTATGCCTTTAATTGGAATTCAGCTTTACGTAGTCTGTGGCTACGAGCTTCAGGGAGACTGGCGCAGGGTCCTATTCTCCAAGGCTTACAAAGCTTGTATTGTTGTCCCTGTGAATCTGGTACAGAAAGACGGTATCCTTGGAATAAAAACTAAATGCAGTTGATATGGAGCAAACCGCAGTAACCACTTTCGTAGGTGGACAGTTTCAGGGGTTGTGTCAGCTTTTCTGCTGAAAATGGATGTCCTCATTCCCTGGAAATCTGAGACTCACCATGTTTTTTTTAACAGTTTGTGATGCAGAAGATACCTGACAACGTGCATTGTCAACAATGTGATCCTTCCTGAGGAGCCACATTCCTGCGAGCTCATTTCCACAAGCAACGTTCATTCTCACTCCCCGTCCAACTCCGGTGCCCAGCCCAGGTCCTGGCACTCAGGAAAAGCAAGTGACCTCATGGAGCCCCATGGCAAGCCTTCCTGAGGTGTGCGCCTGACTGCTTTCTAAACCAGGAATCTGGTGGAAAGGGAATGAGCTGAGTCTGGTGGCCTGAGTTCCAATCTCGGCTCCTCCGTTATCTCTGGGGACAGCTTCTATTTGGGATTCTATTTGCCCATTTGTTATAAAGGATTGGAATCCCCTGGGGGTTGCTTTCTCTCAGCAACCTAAAATTCTGGGGGAACCCTAGGGATTTATCCCTTCTCTCCATGCTGCCCAGGCGCATGTATTTATTAGTGGACCCCAGATGCCATTGAGTGTGCTCTCTGCAAAGGAAGTATTATGCTCTGGTGTGCAGACTGGGTCCACAGGGCACACACAGAGCCAGGCCTGGGCCCCCTCCAAGGGAGAGTCTTGGGCTCCCTTACTGAATTAATCTCTCTCCTGCTCTCTCCTGCCCTCTCCTCTCCTGCCCTCTCCTCCTCTTCCTTCCCCTCCCCTTTTTCACTCCCCTCCCCTCCTCTTTTCCATCCCCCTTCCCTCCTCTTTCTCTATTGGTCTCTCTTGCTCTTGCTCTCTCTCATTCTCGCTCTCTCTCTCTTCCAGCACACACAATTAATTTTCTCGTTCTTCAGGGTAAGACTATATTGGGGAAATCATTTGTCACCAGAGACTGCTGTTGCATGAGGCAGAGCACTTGACAAAGGCTAGATAGACCTTTAATCTGCATTTCCTCAGTGGACTGTTCCAACAGACCAAAGAATGATCAGCTATGCTTCCTGACAGAGTGAGTGTAGGTATAAGGTTTAAGAGGTAGACCCTAAATCCTGTGTTATAAACCGTATTTTTAGTGCACTAAAATAAAATGAGCATTTGGAAGAACGTTTGGCTCCCGCAAGCGGTGAGTCAGTTTGTCATCTAATTGCTACTCAGCCTATATTTTTCTTTTACTGTATGTTTTTTTCTTAATGAAAAACATCTCTAAACTTTAATACATAGGAGATAATTATACTCAGCTATTTTGTCAGAGAATAGCCGTGTGGTTTTGCTCTGACACTATGGTCAGGGAGGATGCACTAAAGGTGGTCAACCCATCTTGCCCTAGAAGCGTCCAGCCTTCTCAGGGCGTGCACTCAGGCTGCGTATGTCGTGGTGGCAAACAGCCCTGGATGCCAGGACCTCGGGGTTTTCATCCTGCGCATACTGCCTGCTCGCCTGGGGTGTGGCTGGGCTGGACTGGTCACTCTAGAACCCCTGGCCAGAGGGCAGGAAGCGCTCAGCAGGATGTCCCCGAGCAAGGAGCTGGCTCCTGATGCCCAGCTGCAAATTGCTGGTCAGGATGGTCACGGGTTGTGTGTCCTTTCGGGAGGGCTAGGCAGCGCCATCCCACCATCTGTCCGGGAGGAAGACAGCTGTGACACTGCTCTGTTACTCTTACTATTTTCGTGGCATGAAAGAATTGTCCCCAGCCCTTAGCTCTCTTAATTTGCTAGTGAACTGAGTAACTGTTAGCTATCCTAGCAATGCCTTTATTGGAGAAGCTATTTTCAAAAACATGTATCAGAGTATTAGTGATTTTTTAAAAAATCATGTGATATATCCATAGAATTCCACACATAGCTTCAGATTTCAGATTTCAGGCAGCTCCGCAGTGACGTGCATTTCAACCATTCGCCCACAGGGGTCAATCGCTGCACTGCTGTGCTGCTGCAGAGGGTCTGACAGGAGGAGGCAGAGAGGCTGGGCTGGAGGAGGAGGGCTTTGTTTGCCCAGTCCTCCATCTCCCGGCGTGTGTGTTCCTCCAGTCTTCCAGGGCTCTGCTTCTGCTGGACTTTCAGTGCCTCTTCTTGGCCACGCTTCTCCAGGCCCTCCCTACTTTCTGTTCCACGGTCAGTTCTGAGCCTGGACACAAAGATTTGTCCTAAGAGTGTTGCTTACTCTCCATGCTTCTAGATGCCAGTCTTGAAAGTTTATTTCTCATCCAGCCCTTGTGGCTGAAGCAGTGAATGCTGTGTGAACGACTTCATTTGCATCTTCAACCTGATGTATTACTTTTACTCACTTATTCAGAAGACTTGTGCTCTTTGTATGCAAGAGAAACTCATATTGATTCCATTGCCCATGTACTACTATGAATTGATGTGCAAAGAGCAGTAGTTCATAAAGTGAATTATTTATTTGTTAAGAGTCACAAAGGTCCTACTGTTTTATGTGAAACCAGAAACACATGCCCAGTAATGGAAACTGTCTTGAAATACGTGCACAGTGGCAGGGAGGAGATCACATGCCCTCCTACGACCTGTCCAGGGCAGGAACATGTGTACCTATGGGTGACTATGTCACCCTTAAATATTCTGGGTCCAGACTATACTTGCTTAATTGGCCAAGGGAGACCACCATGTTTGCAGTGGGCTCACACTCTAGCAGGGATTTAGGGCGTACAGATCTCTAGGTCATAATAGATTCAGTGCTGATGTAGTTCATGGTCAGCTGGGGAAACACATTTGTCAATATGCACTTAACAAGTGTACAGTATAGTAAGCCCTGTGGCAAAGCTCCTATGGAGGACAGTGGCAATGTCAGCTTGTGGAAACTCAGCCAGGAGGTGGCAGGACCCAAGCCCAGGGTGGCCGAGTGACTTCTGACCCAGGTTTGAGGTGGAGTGGGCCGTGCAGGGCAGTGGGGATGCACAGCAAGCCAAGCAGTGTGGGTGCAGCTCGGAAGTGTGCATGTCTGTGTGCATGAGGGTGGGGGCGGGGGCAGGAGGTGCCCCTGAGAGAACGACCTGGGTCCACAGACACAGGCTTGTCCTGGATTTATCTCTGAAGAGGATCCTTTCCAGGTGTAAAGGTAGAGGCCCACGAGCTTCCAGACAGACATGAGCTAAGAGGACTGAGGTCTAGCTTGCAAACACCTATGATCAGTGAATCCTGGAAAGCAAGAGTCTGATGTAGTCAGGCTGAGAAGTCCGGGACAATAGGAAGGGCGAAGCGAGGCACACACTGACCTGGAGGTACACTGAGCTCGGCCATGGCGCCCTCTTCTTGTCTCCTGAGTAGGTGCTAGGCTATTGGGGGAGGCGACTAATTCTTGAACTTTAATTGGTATCTCTCTGACTATATGCTTCGAAAGTGACAGCTGGCCCTTTAATAGTTTGATTACTTTTCTGCCCCAAGCAGCTCTATTAAAGTTTATTTGAATGTGTTTGTTAGAAAGCATCAGACATGGTGATAATAATTGGTGCCTCTCCCCTCTATGACTTACTTAAGGTCTCTGTCAACAGCCAGTGGGAGCGACCAGGGAGATTTCTAACAGAGCCGCTCCATGGACAGCCTCCTGGAACTTACAGAAGGACCCGCTGGTGGCCAGTTGTGGCCATTCGTGCCACTGCCAGGGTCTGCAGGGGGCTCCTGACACATTCCAGCTGTGTCAGGACTAGCGTGACAGTCCTGGACAACGTTCAGGGGAGATGCTGCTGTCAGCTGCTGGGGGCAACTGAAGGGTACTATTTTTGGAAAGTATTTTCAATTTCCCCCGACCTTCAGGCCGTTATGTGCTAACTAGTCTCATAAATAAGGGCTTTCAGCTGTCACCCAGAAATGCTTGAGACATGCATTTTTAAGTGAAGGCAGGAGAGATGACCATACTCGATGGTTTTCCACTGGTCTAGCACCAGACATGTGCTCCAGGATCCCTTTGTGCCATGAGGAAGTGCAGTGTGACATTTTGCTGCCTTAGAGAAGTCTTAGGACAGTGACTATTTTGTTTTGAAGATTCTTTTTCTTGCATTTAGGTGCAGTTCTAGGAACAAAGTGTTTGATTGACGAAAAAGAAATCTTCCCATCTGTTTCTATTAGGAGAACCCAAGGCTAGCCAGCTGTGAACATTAGCTAATTGACAATTTTTGAAAAAATTCGGCTCTGGAATCAAGATCCTTTCTCCACTAATTGGAATACTACAAAGAAATATTCTCTAATGTAGGTCCATTTCCACAGCAATAATCTGAGAGGATAAGAGTGGCAGAGAAACGCTTCAACTCACAGGTAATTATGAGTGGATGGAGGTTTAATAGGCATTCAAACTCATTGACTTTTTATACTCTTTTTGTGAAGCAAACATTTTTTAGAGAAGATATTAGAGAAATCGCTTAGGAATGAGATGGCTAGAGTTGAATAAGGCGTTCAGTAGTTTCCAGCTTTAAATCTCTGAACTTTAAGCATACAATGAGAGTTGGAAATACCTACTGTGCAAAGTTATTATGATATTTGCAAAGCTGTAGAACACAGTAGACACACAGGAGTTGGTAGCTATTTTCTTTCTGCTGCTAATTTGCTTTTAATGAATACTCAAGAGCTGCTGTGAGAAGATTTCAGGAAGCTATTGTGGGAAGCACTCAAAGGAAAAGGATATAAGATCTCTGTCTTTTAAAGAAATTACCAGAATTTGGTTGGGGAGCTAGATACATACGTGCATCAAATAAATCCTACTGAATCCACTCTAATGTAAAACATGCAGACCAAGGAGAGGATTCTGGAAGGCAGAGAACAGAACCTCTGCTGTTCTCTTTTCACCTCTCTGCTTAGAGAGTAAGCATTGCAATCACCGGGGTGTGTCCAGCCACAATAAATGGGGCCATGGTTGGGCTGCTCTTGGGCTTCCTTGGCTCAGCTCCTTACTAATGCCCCATGGTTATGGGCAGTAGGTCACCACCTGTCAGTCAAGCTACAGCTTTAAGTTGGCTCCTTGCAAGGGAAACAGTTCCCATGCCCATGGCATCACAGGCACTCACACACCTGTCAGGCTGTGCTGCATGGGTGCTGCTGTGTGCCTCTCCCTTGTCCACGGTGATGTTGACCCTGGTTTCTTCGCCATGGATTGTGACCTCACGGTCCTTCCATCGTGTTGTCTCAGGCAGCCACAACCAATTATTCGACTTATCCCAAGAGAGCCTGTGTTTCACTCTGACCTGATCATTCCCGAGTCTCCTGAGAGAATCCCACGGTCACTTGCTTAGCCGAATTCATCGCCAGCCCAGCGCATCTGCATCTGGAGAACTCGACCAGGTGGTGCAGCGCTGCCATGTTTCTTTTGGTCTCAGTATGTGCTAGAGTTCTGTGCTCTCAACTCGGGAAATGGCTGAAGGCCCCAGTTCCGAGCTTGGCGTGCACTGGGATCACCTGAAAAACCCCTCGAAGCACAGCTTGCTGAGCTGAATCCAGCCTCTGTGCGTCCTGAGGCAGCGAGCTTGTACATCAGGTAGAAAATACCTTTATGAAGCACAACCTCAAGTGGTGCCAGCCACAGAGTTGCACTTGGCAAACGACTGCTAGGATGAAAAGCACAGAGGGCTATGGTGGAAAAGCCCTGGGAACAGCGTTAGTCATGCTTGACCCATACATACGGGGAGCTTCTAGTGTTCTCTGTGCAGTCTTCTGTAGAATAAAGCTTGCACAGTGATGTAATGCTGAGCATGACCTGAGAAATACTTCAAGTATTTAATAAATATAATCCAATAATCCCTTAAGAAATATTTTTCATTTGCATATGTTCTTGCACTTTGTAATAAAACAAAAAGATCTAACATTGTCTTCAATACAGCAGGGAAATCAGGATGGTGGTATATTACCCTGTTCTTTCTTCCAAGAAATTTTATATGTGTTAATCTCTAGAAAATTACTGCATGTTATTCTAAAGATCATACTATATTTACTCTTTGGTCTGAAAAGCTTGCTTTTCTCTGCAAGGAGACAGTTTTATTTTTATTTAAGTTTGTTCTAGTGAATAAACAGTGAGTAGCTGTGTATAAACGAGAGGCCCACTGAACACAGAATTTCCTTCTTTACAGTGGGTGCTTACCAGTGAGTGTGAGCGATCTCTAGCACTCTTCAGATCTTGTAAGGATGTTGCTATCCGAATAGGCATACCAGATTGCATTGCAAATGTAGTGCCATTTAAATTTTAAATGGTAATTTGTTCATTTGCATGAATTACCCTACCCAAGGCTTGGTGAACATTGCTGTCTGGCTTGAGCAACTGAGAAACAGGGAGTGTGAAAGGATGGCTGGAGGATGACGAACTGTTTAGGTTTGATCTCAAAGCACAGACGCCTGATAAATAATTCATCCGTTAGGTCACTCTCTGCTTGATTGCTCTTCGGTGTACTGGGGGTTTAATTTGTTTCCACAGAACTATTTTTACATGCAGATTCTTTAAAGGTTGCAGTAGTTTTCTGCTTAGAAATCTTAACAAAAACATCCAGAGCACTGTTTAGGAAATTGCAGTGTTATCTATGGCAAGATAATTCTTAATTTTAATGCCATGTTTTTGGCCAGTGTAAATGACAGCTTTGAACTGAGAATTACTACACTTCCCGTGCATCTCCCTGACAGCGAGCTTAGTGTTTTGAACACTGAATCAGTTATATTTTTATACAGATGTACAATTCTCTCACCTTTGTATCTCATTTTGTCTTTTATCCATATGGAATTTTAATACTTTTTTTTTTAGAATCCTGCTAAGCATTATTGCTTACCACATATTTTTGTTGATTGATGTTTGAAATGCTGCCTTAGATTTTATCATTGCCATCATCATCTTTCTCCAACATTTATTGAGCTGTGAAAAACTGAAAATTAAATTAATTTAGGAATATTCCAGTTCCTGTACTAAAATGAAGACCCTTTTATGAAGTCCCTTTTATGAAGTCCTCATTAGAAGGAAAGGAAAGAGCCTCTGACCTGGGCTCCTACCTGAGGGGCGTGTGGTGGCCTGTGGGCAAGCCCCTCCCCCAACTGCTGGCCTCAAGCTGTGGAATCAAAGTGAGCCCTCTCTTCAGATAGAACTCTGCCCAGATTGCCTTCCTGCCTTTGGCAAGGCTCCCGCTTCTCTTGTGAATCACGCCACGGAACACAGCATCACTGTTGTGCGATTTGAGAGCAGGAATCCTGCTATTGGCAGAGCAGCTACACTGCTGTGGAGGTCACAAGTTCATGTCTGCCTTATCTTCCAGCTAGCAAGAAGCATCTCCTTGAAGGCCAGTGGGTTGGGTTGCACTCCACCCCTGCTTACAGAAGCTTAACCTTTCTGTGGAGCCCCAGCAGTGATAGCTGAATGGCTGCTCAAAAGTAGAGAACGTAAGGCAAGGTGTCCTGTGGCCTGCAGCCTGTCACTTGGAGCACATCTCTCTGCATCCCTTCTTGGGGGCTCTGAAATGAAATGCCTGAGAGTTTGGTTGGAGGGACTAAGAGTGAAGCATGTGCTGCCTCCCTCCCGGGAGCCTGGAGTTAAGGCTTTTAATTATGTGAGCTTCTATCCGTAGCAGACGTGTGTGGGCTATCTGCTGCTTGTCAGGCATCGGTACAGGTGCTGGAGTGTACTAAGTTGAACTTTGAAGGTCCCTCTCCTCCTGGGACTTTGCTTCTACCAGCTGAGGTGCAGACAGTAGCCATGCCCAGGAGGGATGGAAGTGGGTGGAAGAGCGAAGCCAAAGCTGGGCAGGAGGATCATTGTGAGTTTGAGGACAGGATGGGCTACAGAGTGAGCTCAAGTCTAGCCTGAACTGCATGGCGAGATCCTGAGGCAGAAACAACAGTAACTACAAACATGCGAGCAGGGAGAGAAGTGAGAGTAGGGGCCACAGAACAGTCTAGAGAAGGTGAGGGGCCCCAGGGGAGAGTGGGCTTGGTCATGTGACAGGAGCTCTTGTAAATTCAAGATTTACTTAAAATGAGGCTGTTCTGTTGCTAACGACTGCCTGCGGCTGTGTCTAATGCATTTGAAAGTACCACACTGACGAAGGAAGAGCCACAACCACTGTCCCAACGGTGCGTGTGGAGGAAGGCATTGGATCATACGGATCTCTCCCAGTAGAGCCATCGTAGGATTTGAACAATGTGCTCCCTACGTAGTGTACTGTAACTGCTTTTTTAATAACTGAAAATGTACAGAAAACGGTGTTTTGACTGTCTATCTTTAGCCTTCAGCTGTTGCTGTCACGATTCAGAAGTTTGGATTTCTGCCTGAAGAGGCAGATTTCCTTAGCTGATGGAGTCTACAACTGCGCCTGGGCTGAGGTGTTAGTGTAGGAATCACTTGCTCTGAAGAGGGAAGGCTTTGGTGTCCTTTTTCCTTCATTTGATTTGTGTGTGTGTGTGTGTGTGTGTGTGTGTGTGTGTGTATTTTAGGGAAGAGTCTACAGGGTGTTCATGGTCTCACTATTAGACTGGACTCGTGATCCACCTGTTTACAACCTCCCAAGAGCTGGGATCACAGGCTCCCACCTTCATGCCCAGTCTCAATTGCTGTCTCAGCACACCCCGGGGGTGGGGCCAGTATGGCAGGCCCCGGAATCAAACCCCTGACCCCCTTGCCTACTTGCAGGTGCTTCAATCCGCTGAGCTATTTGGCTGGCCCTCATTTGAGTCTTTTCTGCACTCACATTTTGGTGAGGCTGAAATTGTCTTTGGCTACCATGGACGGCAAGCAGAGCTTATTTTATGTTAGCAGTGGCAAAGCTCATTCGAAAAGACGAAAATGAAGAGAGAGAAGCTGGCTCCGCAGAGTGAGCTTGGGGCAAGTAAAGGAGGAAAGAGTAAGACAAAGACGCCCCGGGAGACGCAGGGCGGGCGATCCTGTTGAAAGCCGCGAGAGCAGGCCCATTTGTGCTATCCACATTTCACCGAGACCCTCTGGGCCCCGAGAGGCAGGGTGGGACCCCACCGCTCGCGCTGACGTCATGCATCCTATTCAAACCTGCCTGAGTTCTCAAGAGAAGTGTGTGTGTGGGCCTCGAGGAATCTTCAAGCAGCATCAGTATGTGTCAGGAAATCCGAACCCAGAACCCGGAGTTGGTGACCTGCAGATCAGAAGGAGATAATACTGTCTACCATTTGTGACACTCAATATAAGGAGCAGGGTCGTACTGTAACAAATACTTTAAACCGGAATTTGATTATGGGAGGTGACGGGAAGAACTTTGGCATCCCTGGTGAAAATGTCAGGGTTCCCTTGGAGACACTGTTGAGTAGAAATCTGAATGTCAGAGGTGTTTGGGATCGAGACTGGGATGCCCATGAGAAGTGTTGAAAGCTGGACCAGAGGTAGGTCTTGTCACGAAGTGGCAGATGACTTGGCCTCACGATGCTCCCGGTTTGTTTCATGAAGAGGAAAGAGTGTGAGTGACGGGCCCGTGACCGGCTGAGAGTTCTGAGCACAGCGTCGGAGGCCCAGCCTGGTCCTTGCTGCTGCTGATAGTGAGATGTGGGAAGACAGAGAGTGAAACCAAATTAAGCAGAGCTTGCAGGTTTGGAACATTCTCAAAATTCCTAATGAAGCTTGCTGGGAGTGAACATTCAGGGTATGACTGGACAGCAGCGTCCTAAAAGGGCGTGAGACCGTGGACCCAATCCGAGGTCTCCAGAAGAGCCAGGAACTGAGGTGCAGTTACACAGGAAGGTCTATAGAGGGCACTCCTACCCGGTGGTTTGGACCCATGTGAATTCCAGCATAATCCAACCCCATCTCTGGGAGTCTTGTATCAGCAGAAACCCTATTAGCTTGGTGGAGGAGAAAGGAGAGGGTGTGCAATGAAGGGGGACTGGGATTTGTGGAGTTTTCCAATTGGAAGGGGTTGTCAGGGCTATGGTGGCAGACAGGCTTTGTCTACGAGAAAAGGGCAGGTACCTGGGGATAGCAGAGCCAGTGACGCTGCCACCACCACTCGCTCAGGAGGGCCTGGCACGAAGGGGAAGGCGAGCTCACGCTCAGGGCCAGGAGGCGAGCGCAGAGCCCAGACTTGGTGACCGGTAGGCCAGACACTGGTGCCGTCGGAGTGGTGGACCGTGAGGCCGGCAAGCTGAGCCCTAAAATGATCATTCTTAAGCCTGCAAAATGCAGGGACTTTCCCATGGGGGTGTCTGGTCTTGTTTGTGACTTACCACCTTTTGCTTTCTTCCAAGTTTTCTCTTTTGGAACAGGGCTGTCAATCCCACAACTGTCTCACCAGTATTTGTTGAAAACGGTTTAACTGCTCTGGTTTTAAAGGCTTGCAGATGGAAAGAAGTTTTGTCCCAGTTCTGTTCCAGGCTTCACCCATCACTGACTTGGCTGAGTTCAATGAGATCAGGGACTTAGGGTGGCTAAACCCTTTGGAGATGTGGGGGTGGCTGATCAGACATCAGTTTTGGGAATGGTATAGATTGAATTGACATCCTAGGTGCACAGTGAAGCCTGCAATAATGTGCATCTTTGGTGTCCCCAAAAGTCCACGTGGTGAAGTGTTGTTCTCTAGCACTGTTGGGAGGTGGTGACCTTATTAGCTTGTGGGGCTGGGGGAGGTTCCCAGCATGGTGAGCACCACCTCTAGGGAGTCTGCGGGACCCCATCTCTGCCTTCCTTTGTCTGCCTGGCTTTTCTCTTCTGACCACCAGGTGAGTGCTGAGCCACTGGCTGACCCCAGCACGACACTGTCACAGCACTGGGGCCGACCAACCACAGGCTCTGAAACTGAGACAAATGAACCGTTTTGCTCTTTGTCAGTTGCTAATGTCATGCATTTGTTATAGCAATGGGAAGCTGTTGAACTTAAGTCTGCACATGACTTTCTTTGGAGAGACCCTTTGAGGTTATTGAGTTAAAAGAAAACCATTTAAGGTTGGCATGGCTCCAGGGTCACTGGCATTCTTATAAAAAGGGCAACCTGGATGGACACAAAGGTAGGCATGCAGGAAGGGACAAATGAAGCAGCGGCTATCTACAAACCAGGAAGAGGCTTGCTGCAGATCGTACACCTTGCAGTGCCTTGAGTTTGGACTTCCTGCCTCAAAACTGTGAGCCAGAAATCAGTCTTCAGTGCTCAAGCTACCCAGTGTTTGGATTTCGTTATAGAGGCCCAAGCAAACTGCCCCCTTGCTTTTGTACATGCTCAGGGGTTAGCCCAGAGGACTGAAACATGATCCATTTGCTGTGTGTGAGGACCAGTGCAGAAGTGCAATCCCTCAGGACTGAAGAAGAAGAGCAGTCCCAGCACTTGAGCCCTGAGTGTCTTAGTCGTTTGCAGTATTGGGTGGTAGAACTACAGCCAACAGAGGTTGCATTGTTGGGAGTCAGGTTCTGGTTTAATATAAATAAAAATTATTTGAAATTAAAACTGGAGAGGGTTTTCCTGGTGTGCTGATCAGAGCTCAAGGAAGCTGAAATAAGGAGATTTTAGGGTTGTTTGCTTGAATTTGTTGTCTGGATTTATTCCGCTGACCGTGTGGAATAGAGGTAAAGACTAGAAACTCTGGGCAAAATTATCTCATATTTATTCCTATGGCACAGACAGAATGGGGGCAAAGCAAGAACCCAAGTACCAGGGTGGATAGAAGGGGGCCCAATTCTGATCTCCTTTAAAAGGAGAATAGGTGGATAAGGAGGCCAATAGGCTTCCAGCTGATTAGAATTAGGCTGTACCAGCCCTGCCATGAGGCTGTTGGCACTGCAAGGGCAGAAATGGAGCTAGCTGTTCACTATAGCCTTTCTGAGAATAGCACAGAGCCTGGTCTGCAGTTGACAGGCTAGTGAGGCTAAGCAGGCATATAACTGAGGTCTGGTCATGCTCTTGGGCCTCACACATGCATGTGCATGAAATATGCATGAAATAGTTTTGGATTAAGAAGTTAACACTTAAGTTACTTGCTAAGAACATAGTTCTCTTATGTGTGTGTTTGTGAGGCGCATACATAGAAGGAAATAATTGCACCTTTAACAACTGTATTTTCAATTCAGCTAAGATTTGTCCTATATGCATAGAATAACAGTTCACAAAACGTGAAATAAAAATGTTAATTGCCAATGTTTTGTAAAATGTCAGTCAAGTCACAACTATAGTAAAATTTTCATGATTCTTTTTTTTGTAGTACCAGGGATTGAACTCAGGGCCTTGTACTTGCCAGGCCTCATGAAACTTTTTAAATTTTTGATTTTATGTTTATTGAGAGATAGGCAATGCAGTAATTCAGGCTCCCTGAAGGGAATGAAAATCATGATCTTCCCACATAGCTCCTGTCCAGTACGTTGGAGTCTGAAGGTGTCTGGATCAGCAGAACCGTAGGAATAAGGAGGCTGAGGGTCCAGACTGCACTCGCTTTAGGCCTCTGCGTTTTGAGCCACTCGTGGCAGCGCAGCCAGGGAGAAAGGAGATGGCTACTTGGGGAAGCAGTCCAGCTGGAGTCCACTTCTGGAAGCTTCTCTCCAAATGACTGTAAAAGGCACTCGGTGCCTCAGTGACAGCTTCGCCTGTAGCAAGGGAACTGATTACATCAAAAGTTGCTCCAGAGAAATGGCTGTGGGCAGTGCAAGACATGAGGGTTGTCTTGGTTCTGGCTCTGAGAGTTTTAGTCCATGGCTGGCTGGCTCCAAGGCAGACGTGGAGCAGTGAAAGGGTCTGGGCAAAGGAGTGCTGGGCCCAAGGCAGAGAGGAAAGAGTGGATGAGAAGGAGGAAGGGAGGAGCGAAGACAGACAGGGAGGGAGGAAGGGAGGGAGGGGGAGAAGGGAATAGAAGAGGGAGGGCGAAGAGGGAGGGAAGGAAGGAGGAGGAAGCAAGGAGAAGGAGGGAAGGGGAGAGAATGAGACAGGAAGGGAGGAAGGGAGGGAGGAAGAGGGAAGGAGAGGGGAAAAAGAGAGAGAGAAAGTACTAAACAGCACCATCCAGATTACACCTCCAGTGACCCCTCTCTGCCTCCTAACAACACATGAACTCAGTGGATTAACCCCTGGGGAGTGCACTGTCCCCATAATCTAGTCATTGTCCCAAAGTATCCATTTCCAAGCTCATGAGAATGTGGGGGACATTTTAGATCTAGAACATAGCAAAGGATTATGCTTTATAGAGTTAATTAAAACTGCAGAATGTTCTACCATCATTTTATCAACAGTTCTTAGCTCATTGAAAGGAAAGTTTGGTAATACTTTCCCTTTTTCTTTTCTGTATAAAAGAATCTTTTTTGTCTATGATTTGGGTGGTAACATTCTGACCATCTTTTTAAAAAATTATTGTACATGGTGTGTTAACTGTTGCTATTCTCTAATAATTTTATGGAATTTTATTTTCCTTTTTATAGAAGAGCATCTTTTATATTTTCTTTATTAATGTGTATATGCTACATTAAAATCTAAAAATGAGAAAATGTTCTGATTCTAGCTAAGATAGGAGTAATATATTTATTCTTTTTAAATATTTATTTCTTTATTTGGCACGGGGACCCGCAATGCAGCTGAGACTTGCAGTGATCCTCTTGTCTCAGCCTCCCCAGCACTGGGAAGGTGCCACCATGCCTGGTTTTGGTGGCTGGCACAGCATGCCCAGGGTTCCCGGCCAGCACAGCATGTGGTACTGGACATTGAACCTGGGTCCTTGTGCTTGCCAGGCAGGTGTGCAGCCTGTGGTGCTATCTCCCCCGTTCCTTTCTTTATTGTTTTTGTACCTCTGGGCAGCTTTGACTGACAGGATGTACTGAGCAGCTAGTTGGAACACCGGCTCCAACCCTGGTCCCAACTCGCCCCCCCCCCCACTACTACTGGTAGGCAGATGGGATAAGACCCGGAGAGAAAGGAATGAGTCTAACTTGAAAAATGGGCAAAAGCTGGACACTTCGCCAGTGCTTATATGTGGATAGCAAATAAACAGTGGAAGAGTGCTCAGCGTTAGCCCCCAGAGACATGAAAATGAAGATAGTGTAAATTACCACAATGCAACTATTAAAATGGATAAAAATCTACACCCACGGGCAAGGGGCTCTGGCAAGCTTATGGAGCAGCCGCTGCTCTCAGACGTTACAGGTGGAAACGGCACGGTGTGCCTGGCCTGGAAGATGGCAGACATCTGCCGTGAGGACGAGGGTCCCCGCGCCGCAAGACCGGCGCTTCTCTCGAGCGCTTGCAGTGGAGCAGTGACCGCCCATTTCCACACGAACTCTGAAAGTGTTTACAGAAATTTATTTCATAATTGGCCCAAACTAAAAATTACCTAGGTATCTTGCAAGACTTGAACAGATAAGCAAATCTTGACACAGTTAGACGGTGGAATACCATGTGGCCACAGCGTAAGTGCACTATTAAGAAACATGGGCTGAACATCAGGGGCTGGGTGGAAGTTGGCTGTCTTAGATCCCTACTGTTTGGTTCATTTTATTTTATTTATTTATTTACTTTTGGTGGAGCTGGGGATTGAACTCAGGCCCTTGAGCTTGCCAGGGAAGCGCTTATTCCACTGAGCCATCTCCCCGGTCCCCTGGTTCTCTTTAAAAGTTATTACTGAAAACACGAATTTCCAGTGTGGGGTAACAGACCAGGGCTGCGAGGGTCGGGAGCAGAGCAGCCCTACGAAGGTGTCATACAGCCTCCCCTGGGGAGGGCTCTAGAACCCTCTGGGCCCTCGTGGGTGTTACATGAGGACACCTGTGTGGGGACGTCGGGAGCCGGCGTCCTGAGGAAGGCCACTTGCATGCCCAGCAAATTAAAGACTGAAAAAGACCAAAGTTTCTGCACGAGAAACTTTCTAAAAATATAGATTCTGTTTAAAAGCCTTTTTCTAGAAAGTTCCAGATGCTTCAATATAATGTGTCTTAAGCCTTTGATGTTTATCTATGCTAATATTGCACTGTTTTCATGGTATGAAATATTTGTATGAAGTTAAATATAGTATTGTTAACTGTAGAATTTTGTAGCTAGTCTTGGTAGACTATTCTGTTTTCTTCACTAAAAATCACCAACCCATCCTCATTGGTGTGACTGGATTTAAAAAGATCTTCAATATGAACAGATCTCAAATTAGCACTCTACAGAGTTAATAAACAAATGTTTAAATTGTTAGTTGGCTTTGCTCTTACTGATCATCTTTGAAACATTCTTCATATTCATTTGTATTTTGTACCCTTTAAAACTCACTGAAATATTAATTTTAGATGATACAGTTCCTGGGAACTAGCTCACAACTGTAAATACAGCCACGAAATGCATCCCTGTGGCTCTTCTCTTCTTCACAGAGTGAAGGGATTTGACTTCAGTTCTTCGGGATGCGACTATCATCTGTGTGTGATCTCTGCTACCTCGCAGTTCATCAGACTTACAGAAATAAGCATTTGCATTTAAAGTTTCTAACTGAAGCTGCCTATTTCGGGGACAACTGCTGACAAGATAGAAAACCCTAAAAGTGCTCCTTTTCAAAGCACAAAGTCTTGCCAGCCATACCTTTGTTCTCACATTTTCTGCCTTTGTCTTTAAGATTGTATTCATCTGCAATCACCCACATAGACAATTTTCTGGCAGGGTGGTATTATCTTCGGGAACTTCAACACCCTCTTTTGGTCTGGCTTTTAAGAAACAACACGTGAACGGTTTCCCTGCTTGCATTTAGGCATCTGTCTCACCCTTCCTGACACAAAGCTTGATGTTATCAATGACCTAGAAAACAAAGAGAAACTTCCCTAGCGTTTTCATTCTGCTATCTTCTTTCTCAGAATGTGCCCTTTGGAAGGAGCACTTAATTACTCTGCCAAAATCCAAAGGCTCTGAGAGGAGAGAGTTTGGCAAATGTCTTCCTAGTGCCTCACCCCATGAACTGAGGTGCAGCACCCCAGGCTCCAGCTTCACATAGCGGTGAGGAAAAGAATAATATATATAATATTTAAAGTATATATACATATAATATGTGTGTGTGTGTGTGTGTGTGTGTGTGTGATAGTTAAGTGGTAAACATTAGCTCTAACCCAACTTGAGAAAGATAGCTCATTCTGTATTTGCTTAGTATCTCTTTCCCCATTTTAACTGCTGTTTATTGACATATTTGCTGTTCACCAGACCCTGCTCTGGGATTGGGGTTAGAAAAGTGACCAAAGGGCTGGGGAGATGGCTCAGTGGGATAAGTGCTTCCCTGGCAAGCACAATGGTCTGAGTTCAATCCCCAGCTCCGCAAAAAAAAAAAAAAAAAAAAAGAAAGAAAGAAAGAAAAGTGACCAAAGCAAAGTTCTTTCCCGCCTAAAACTTGAATTCTAGGTTGTTCTACAGCTAGTTTCTCTTAAATCGTTAAAAAGAAACTCTTAGCTCAATGGACTAAGCACCTGCGTAGGCAAGCACAGGGCCTGGGGCTCGAGTCCCCACACACATGCTGCTCTGGCCCCACCCCTGGGTACACTGAGCCAGCCACCCAGACGAGGCGTGGTGGTACACGCCTGTGATCTCAGGGCTGGGAGGCTGAAACCGGGAGGATCACTATGTGTCTGAGCCGGGTGGTGAGACACAGTACCAAATACTTAACAAAAAAAAGAAAAAAGAAAGTCTTGTGCTAATATTGCATAGACAAGCTAGCTGGCTTGCGTTTTCTACTAGGAACAAGTACTAGGAAGACAGAAATGTACAAGGCACCAGCTGCTATAACTGCCCAACCACCCTGGAAACTTGATTTCATTCTCATACTTAACTTTTGTGTCTCTCTAAAGTAATGTTAGAAAAAAATCTTGAATTCTATGATGCTAAATGCATAGTAAATGATGAATATATATTACATTATATAATATATGCTGACAAACACTATAGTTTTTCCAACTTCTGACATTGCCAGTTCTGCAGATAACCTACTACTATTGTGGACTACTGAGCTATATTGGATTACTTTGCTGAATTCATGCACCTACAATATTTGAATGGCAATGGAATACACATCTCTGACAACAGTAAACAAAAAAGGGGGGTATGAATGAAGAACCATTTTGTAGTAAAAATATATATATATCTGTATATACAAAATATTTAGAATAGATGTACAGCTAACTCTCTTAGTTCAATGAGAAGAAAGATTTGTACTAATAGTGTTTAGACAAGATATCATGTCTGCATCTTGTATTATGAATAATTACTATGAAGACAACAATATATAGTGTATTAATTATTGTAACTGTCCTGCTAACCTGTTTTGAAGCTGTCTCAATGCTATTTCTTTATCAATAAAATTAATATAAAAAACAAACACTATAGTTTTCAAAAGGTCATTATGGAAGATTCCATCAAGCAAGTGCTATCTGGGCAAACACTGGAAGCAGATGAGAAGGCAAGGATCTCGGGGAAAGGCAGTTTGCTGGGTGCTCTTGGTGAGAAGCATGGTGCCGACGGGCTGGAGCGGAGCGAGTTAGGAGATGGTGGAAGGAGATGCAGTCAGTCTTCTCCCTGCAGCAGCACCTCTGAGGACCACAGGTGACCTCGGTCAGGCACCCACTCTACAAACTTCCTTCTCCCTGCAAACCTGCCAACAGCACTGGGTGTGCCAGTTAAAACTCAACTTTTCCTGACTCCCTTACTGATGCCGAGCGCACGGGCAGCCTTGTATGGATGAAAGCGAGGCCACTGCATCACGTCTGACAATGAGTGTGGGAGACGACTTCAGACCCAGGACACTTGGTGCTGGTGAAGATCACCTCCCAGCTGTGAGGCGCAGCCACCCAGAACGCACAGTCTGCTCTCTGTCACATTGCTTATGCTCTCATAGCCTTGGGGTAATGGAATAATGTGGAAGCTATAGATTAGGAGGGCTGATTTGCTTGTTCTGTCACCTCTTTGATGGTTACAGAATTTTGTGCCTTGATACTCTGAAGACAAACAGAATGATGTCCATTCAATAGTCACTGAGTGATCCGATGTTTCCCAGTCTCTGTCTCTCCTTCTAGGTACAAACACCACGTGAGACCGAGTCCAGCCCAAAAGATCTAACACCAGACAGTGTGGGGAACTCAGGCAGAGGCTTTCCACAGTCTCTGAAATGTTAGGAGAATCAAATGGAGAAAGTGCACGAAGCTCGCTGCCTTGTCTGGACTTCAGTGGGCCTCAATACCTGTCCCCTGTCGCTCTGCCACCCGAATGCACTCACGGGGGAGGGTAGACCTGGCGTCTGGTGTGCTCAGGCCCGCGCTCCACCCTGAGCCACAGGGCTGGCCCCATGATCTCTGGATTCTCAGGAGCTGCCTTATAAGCTATAGGGGCTATAGCTTATATCCCCTTATAGTGGGCTATAAGCTTCCAAGATGACGAGCTGGCTATTTTCATTCAGCTGGATGTTATTGTTTTTCAGTCATGTTAGAATAATTCTCTAGCTCCATTTCTTAAAACTAAAATAGGAAAGTTATGTGATTTGTGGTGCTGTGGTTATATATAGTGGCCTGTCTGCTGCTCCGTGCCGTTGGCAGAGATTGCGTGGCTTGGCCTACGTGCTGAGCTCACCACGCTGCCTCTGGTGGAGGAGGAAGGCTGTGCCTTTAATTCAACCAAGTGCAGTGGCAGGGCTCAGAGGGTGCATTGTTTCAGCAAAAAAGAGCTAGTGAAATAGAGAAATAACTGACAATTTCACTGTTTGTGCTGGCAGTCTTAAATCTACTCTTCTATTTTCCTTTCCTTTCTTATTAGTATGTTTGCCTTCCATAAGAAATACAGTCATCGTGGGAGCTGATACACACAGGCGCCACACTGCCCTGCTTCCCCCCCCATGGCCTCTCCTCTGTCACCGGATCCCTTGTCATCTCCACAGTGTCTCTCTGTTTCCCATCATCAGTTTTTCATTTTCCTCTTTATATTATTCATGCTTGGGTCTCATACGTGAGGGGCCGCGAGATGCGCAGCTGTCCACGTCGGCTTCATTGCCCTTGGCCTCACGGTCTCAAGGCGCATCTGTCTTCCTGCAGAAAGCTCATGTCCATCTGTTCTCTTATGGCTCAGGCTTTATATTGATGGTAAATGAAAGCAGTGCTATTTTGAATTTGCTCTTGGGCCAGGTATAATATCATTGTTCAAAAATGGAAATTTTGTGTCTTTCAAATGCTTTTGTTTTATGATAGTTAAAAAACCATCATTGAAAGAAAATTTATTTCAGGCCAACTTTCAAATTCAAAGGATATAGAACACAAAAAAATGTAACTATGGAGCCAGTGAGATAACTCAGTGGACTAAGCTTAGGCAAGCACAAGGACCAGAGTTCGATCCCCGGCACCACATGCCAGGCCAGCCCTGGCCACAGGCATACTGAGCTGGCCACCACGACCGGGCGTGGAGGCTCATGCCTGCAATCCCAGTGCTGGGGAGGCTGAAACAGTAGGATCACTGTGAGTCTGAGCTGCATAGTGAGACCCTGTACCAAATACATAAAAATTTTTAAAAAAGAATGTAATAATTTCAAGCTAAAATAATTTTATTACAATGTTGTTGAACCTTTACTAGTATTTTAACCAGCATTATAATTTTCATGTTATGGATTTATAATTTTCTTTGGTTATAATTAATTTGCCTTTATCAATTAGAAAAACTGAAGTGTTTTCAGTTTGTCTATAATATTTTTAACATTATTTGATTATTTTATTCACAAACATAAATGATGTTTTTACTATGATCAGTTCTTAACTCTTATTTCCTTGAAAAATTATAGAGCAGAAACTTCCTGATGTGGTGCGAAGGCATCGCTGCAGTTGGAATCCCAAATACTTCTCGGGACAAATACACATAGCCTGATGACCTGGAAACTGCTCGGCTCCTTCTGAGGCTCTGGGGCTCAGGATTGCACATGGCGGGCGGGCTGTGTTGCTCGTCAGTTCCTCCCAGACACTGCGTTAGGCACAGGCGTGCTACTCGCTTTCTCTCCTGCTCTCTGTTGAAGGGCCGCAGCATTTGCTTTTACTCTCTTCTTACCACCTCCTGTTCCCTATCTTCTTGATTCATCTTTGGCTTCAATATTTAACACTGCATCTTGTTTTCCTCTTGCATTTTGACTTGAGAAACAAATTTTCATGCATTTACCTATAAACACTTCCATGCCTTCTACCAGTGATAGGGAACTTGCACTTGCATGCAGCATATCTTTTTAATTTTGCATTTTAGTTAATCCTTTTGCTATTCTTGAATATTTTGGAGGGCAGGCAGAGTTAGTAGGTGTTACCTGTGTTTCAGGCCAGCCAAATAGCTCAGTGGATTAAAGCACCTGCAAGAAGCATGAGCAGGGGCTGGACCTTTGATCCCTGGGCTTACAGTGCTGCCCCACCCGTGGGGCATGCTGAGAGGGCAACTGAGCCTGGGTATGGTGGTGCCTGCTGGTAATCCCAGCTCTTGGGAGACGGTAATCAGGCAGGTCACTAGGAGTCCGATCCAGCAGTGATACCCTGAGCACCCTGGAGACCCTTCCCTAAAATACAGAAAACGAAAACAACAATAACAATAACAAAAAGAACTGTGTTTCTTAGGGTGATTCTGCAAGCCATTTTAATTGAGATAGCAGGTAGTATGAAATGGTGACATGGAGAGCCCCACGATGATAAAATCTGGCAGGAAGACATGGGAAATGCCTGCAATGCGATGGCTGTGACATGAAGATAAGCTCATGTCAGCGTTGCCTCGTCTGAGCCAGTGCGCATACAGCTGATCTGGTTTTGGAAATTTGTCATAATAGTTTTGAGATGAAATTTCTAAAATGTTTACCATATTTTGGCAATTTTGAAAAGTAAATATGGGGCCAGGGAGATGGCTCAGTAGAATAAGCATTTGCCTGGCAAGCACAAGGTAGTGAGTTTTATCTCTGGTACCACAAAAAAAGAAAAGAAAAAAGTAAATATGAGAAATACCTTTTGTGGCTTCAAATTGCTACACCTTTCTTATAAGTTACTCTGAGTAAATGCAGAATCATACAGTGTCATGTCCCACTTTACTGCCATTTATTTATTTATTTAATTATGGTACTGGGGTTTGAACTTCTGACCTTGCATTTGCCTGGCAGATGTTTATGCCACTGAGCTATCTCCCCAGCCCCCATGTCCTGCTTTGAAATCGTGGTATTTTTGGAGAGAAAGTTTCAGAGTTTATTTCATAATCCAGCCAACAGTAAGTACTGTTGACTATACTTTCTCTTACAATATTATTAACTGCCTGTCTTCTCAAACAGGGTAGTCAAGATGGCTTGAAATGCTAACAGTATGCACTAGGGGCTACCGAGACAAAAGCACAGCTTTGCGATTCAATTGTGGAGCACTCAGCTGGAAATCAGAAAGCTCAGCATTTAGCTGTAATGCCAACCAACAGTAAGAGCAGTGCCTTGATCTCTCCAGCCGTGTCCTTGGAATGTGCTGCAAAATGAGGTGATCACTGAGATTCCATAAACGTCTCAAATGTCCTCACTGTGCTTCTGCTCAGTATATATTTTGGTTATGCAAATGCTGACAAACTTTCCCAGGTGCTACTTGTAAATCAGTGGCTTCAGCCCTATTATGCATCACTCACTTCCTGAAGAGTTGACATGGGATTTACTTGTTCTACACATAAGGGACAATGTGATCCTATTTAGCCCTGTAGATACTAGGCCAGATTTCATCAGAGTAGATGACATATAACAACGACTGTCTGAGGCTGGAAGACCTCACATATTCAGGGAAAAATGCGTGTCTGCATTTCTCTGGGAAACCTCACGTGAATCACTCCTCTTTGGCCAATCTTGATGACTATCTCCAGTTCTTCTTCGAATTGGAGATCAGGTCGGCCCTGTTCACAGTTATTTTCAAAAAGAAACTTTAAGCATCAGAGTATTGTTTCGATTTCCTTTGTGTCTCTTAAAGAATAGAAGCTGTTCTTCAGGGCTAAGGAAAATGGCAGGTGGCAGTGTCTGCTTTTGGTACCTGCCGCCCAGAGTGGTCGTATGCAGTCCTTGCGAGCAAAGCGTGCACACGCCCGTTGTGTATATGCGCCACATGTACCCGTGCTGCCCTCTAAATCTACCTGCACATTGCAGCAGGCATGCACAGCCCCACGTACACACACAGGCTGTCTAATTTTTGATTGCACACCGTCACCCGGAGTGCCCCTTTCCCCCAGTGTTCCCTCCTTCTCAATTTTGGGGAGCTCTGGCTGTCGGCAGCTCTTGGCGGTGAGGAGAGTGGGACTGTGGGTAATGCAGGAGCGGCGCACTTTAGCGGAAGAATGAATGAAAGGCTTATTGGAATAAAAACTAGGCTTCAAGCTCTTTGTGGGGAACGAACCAAGTCCAGTGCATTCCTGCTCACTCCTTTTTTTATTGATGCTGTTTGGGATTTTAGGGGAAGGGTGAAAAAAGAGACTCCAGCGAATCAGCTCTTCGATAGAGAGCTGGAATTCCATTCGCTGCTTCAGCGAGGCTTCAGGACACCCCTTGATTTAATCCATCTTTGCTGTGATAAAGACAGGCACCGCCCAAGTTTTGTGAAAATCTGGGCAATGGAGAGTGTTTTTAAGGGAGAAACTGCAGTTGTTTAAATAATCCTGGGCCAATGGCATTTGGAAGGTGGAGTTTGTGTGGTGTGCGTTGCAAAGCAAGCTAGTTCTGAATGAAGACTTTAAACATCACACATGCCGGACAACGCTGACTCTGCTCTTTGTGCAAATGAAACAAACGACTAGGTGACTAGGTGCTGCTTACTATCCGTTAGTGAACGTGGCTTGTTGGTAAGGTTTTCAGGAGAACACAGGGAAAGGATTTATCAGGAGCTCTAATGAATATTTCATGGGTTGATATATTCAGCTGAATGAATTCAGGGAGCGTCAGTGTGGAGCTCACAGACTCGCCTCCCCCACAAGGAGGCTACTGACATAGGAAGCGATCTGGCGCATTTTCAGAGGCAAAGGCAGCCTGATAAAGCTCCTTCTGAGTCGGACTTGCCCTTCTTCCAGCACACTGCTCTTGCTCTAAGCGGCTCCTCTGTGGGAAACACTGCTCCGCAAACTGAGCTGAGAAGCTGCAGCCTGCTCAGCCCCTCTCACCTGCGGTGGGGGCTCTGCTATGTCGGAGGCTTTTGTTCTGGATGGTGAGAGCTAACATCTTGTGTGAGACATGACAGCAAAAAATTCTTCAAAGGAACTTACTGCTTCAGAGTCTGATGTTTGCATAAAGACTTTCAAGGAGCAAATGCACCTAGAACTTGAGCTCCCGAGGCTGCCAGGAAACAGACCCACTTCTCCCAAAATCTCCCCACGAAGTTCACCAAGGAACTCCCCATGCTTTTTCAGAAAGTTGCTGGTGAATAAGAGCATCCGGCAGCGGCGTCGCTTCACTGTGGCTCATACGTGGTAAGCTGGGATGAGGGGCTACGAGGTGCACCTCAGGGGCTTGCATTAGTGAGTGGTTGGAAATATTGGAAGGGGAGTGTTTGCACTGCTTCTCGGAGCACAGCAGAAGTGTGAGTGGTGGGGACGGCAGGGCAGCTGAAGAATGTGCGGAGGCTGTGGGCGCTGCTCAGCAGTCAGGGTGCTACCTGCTATTTCTATCTACAAGGCGCTCTAACTGGAGAGATGCCTGGAGCCACAGTTTATAAAATTCTACAGCTGATTCTAGGTCAGAGGTGTGATAAGGGAGTCTGCAAAAGTCAGATTTTGGTTTGGTGTCTGTTGAAGTAAGAGGTGAATTTTTGTTTGCTTTGTGTATTTTGGATGATTTTTAATTGGATATTTTGGTACAAGAATAAGTATTTTCATATTAGTTCTAATTAATTTCTTCAGACAGTATATCCAGTCTATTTTCATTCACTATATCTCCATGTTTATAGTGTAGAAAGCAGTGAGTTTTTATTTTATGGACTTTTAGTTTATATGAGTTAAGAGGAGAGATAATCTATTCTCCCTTCTGAAATTGCATGATTAATTTATTTATGATTTCAAATTGCTATTATCTTTTTTAAAGAATGATATTCACATTTATTATGACAGTGTACCAATGGCCTTCCTCCACATTAGACTTTTCATTATCCTAGAAGTTAATAATCCCTATTTTCTATGCAAGAGCATAAATGTGCATTGTTTAGCATCTTGTTGGTTCAGTCTGGATTTTCCTAAAGATGTTTAATTTTAAGAGCCCCTTGTTTTACAAAAATAAAATGTCAAGACACTTTGGAAATGCTAATTAAATAAATTCAAGATACTCCCATTACCAAGCCCGCCACCCTCCACCTGTATGTTGCATAAATGTAAATTATGCACACAGGCCTCTTAAACGAGTTCCACAGGGAATGCATGGAAAGCACACAACGATGCTGTAGGTCCCTTGACTTGGTGAACCCAGGCCGCTTCAGATTTCTTGGAAGACCTATTTTCTTTCGGATTAGGTATCCTCCAGAACTGGTCATCTGCACCTGAGTTTTATTTAATGGGACCACAGCAATAAGGGGAGGTAATCTGGATTCTGTGTCTGCGTGGTAGGCTGCTAACCGACATCATACATGATGATACGTGGCTTTTAAAATTTAATAGTTGCTTGCAAGGTTTCCTCCTCATCTTAATGTTTGCATGCCTCATCTCCTGCACAGTGCACTGACTCATTAGAGGTACCTCACCGAGGCACAGCTCGCACATCATGATATGATTATTCTTGTTTTCTGCCTGCCTGGGACTATTATGTATCTAGTTGCTGTACTGGACAATGCTTTGGTCATCTTCTTGGTGAATTAAGTCTTGTTATTAATTGTAGTCTATTACTTGTGAAACACACGGAGTTAGGTTTTCAAAACACACTAGGGGTGAATGGCATGCATAGGAAGAGAAGGTTGACACATGTCTGTAATCCTAGTGCTCAGGAGGCTGAGGCAGGAGGATTATTGTGAGTCTGAGACCAGCCTGGTTTACAGAGTGAGCTGAAGGCCAGCCTGAGCTGCATAGCAAGACCCTGTCTCAAAAAGTAAAAACAAAACAAAACAAGACAAAAACACAAATATGTACTTATTTGAAAAATCTCTCTCTCTCATACTTTACCTCACCTCTAACATATGTCTATTTTTAATTGGTTTTCTGATCAATACAACTGAATAGAAGAAGATAAATAGTTATACTGTTAATTAGATCTCATAAAAAAGAAGCCTACAGCTGGCTAATAGATGCATGTCTTACTACTACTCAAGTAAATATTAACAATTATTTTGACCAAGAGAACATTTTAATTTTAGGTAGGTAGTTTTAAAAGAATGGTAAATCTTCTTAAAATCTTGGTGATATTTTTTATTAATATATCATTTTTATTTCTGAATACAATAATGTGACCTTTCTTTTTCTCAGAATAAATTTTTGATGTGCTAGGAACATTGAGCCATAAATACTAGCAATATTTTTTCTTTTCAAAAGAACCAAAATTTAGGAATGATTAAAGAACCAGCTTTATTCATGCCTTACACAAATTTTTACAGCAATTTGCATAAAGAACAACTTAATGATATTAGCTTAGCTATGCTAATACAATGATTTTCTTTTAGGTGACATAAATCAATTTTTTCTATAATCGCCATAAAAGAGAGCAAATGTTTTTGGTATGATGTTCTTCAATATAGGCTGCTAGAAGAATTCATTAATCATCAAACTTATAAAATAACTTTAGTTACGGCTGTGATTCATTTTCACCCTTTTCATTCAACTTACCCCCTCCCCGTCTTAGGATTTTTAGTAAAGTTATGCATAGTGTGTTCCCAGCTCAGATTAAGTCTATCTGTAATTATTTCTATTGTTTTATCTGAGTATCTGCTTAATTTCAAATTTATTTTCACAAATTATATAGTGACACTCTCTATTCTGAAAATACCTACATATCTGATGTGTTAGTGACTCCCTAATCTTACAGAACTTACCTGCCTTTTTAGCACACTATATAAAATAGTTACATGAGGACCTCATAGCAGAAGTGCTTTATTTTTGCCTCATAACTGTTTATCTTCTTCTATTCAGTCGTATTGCTCAGAAAACCAATTAAAAATAGACATATGTTAGAGGTGAGGTAAAGTATGAGAGAGAGAGATTTTTCAAATAAGTACATATTTGTGTCTTTGTCTTGTAACCAGCCTTTCACAATCAATGACTGATGTTTCCCAAACCACGCATTTCAGTTAGCATTTCGGAGATACGCACTTAGAAGCCTGCAAAACATGTCATTACTTTACAGTAGACAGTAGACTTCTCTTAAGAAGATTGGACTGTTGATTCTGGCATCAAAATTAGAGTGATTTTCACGTAGAAGCTAAACAATGAAGAGAATTCTGTTTATATCTTAACCCAATGAGCAGCTTTTTATCTTTAGCTATTTGTAGCTTTCATATTTTTGTTATGTGAATGTGTAGTGTTGGTTTTGAAAACTCAAAGTATGGCAGAAGATTTAGGACATATTTGTGTAATTCTGTCTTTGAGATTTTTTGTTTTTTTGAGCTAACTTAAGAAAAGGAGACACTTACTGTGTTGTCACTAACCAGGATACATACACAGCTCAAAATCTGGAGGCAGCTTCGATGACGATCTCATTATTTTCTTTTGCCTTTGGAAAGAACTACAATTACTTCAACTTTGATAAGTGGGAACCTCCCCTGCTTTTAAGACCATAGAGAGAACATTTCCTCAACCATACTTAGTACGAAGTTCTTGCTCTTCGTAGTCAGTTTGCAAATTCTTCCTTATAATCAATCTGTATAATTTTTATGCACTATATAATCTTCCCCCCTTCACAGGATAGTAAGAAAAGACTTGCAAGAATCTACATAAATTTAAGAGCATTTTCAGTTGGTCCCAGGGGCTTCTTCCTATTCATTCAACATGTATGATTGAGCTCTGCTCTGAGCAAGGGAAGAAAAAGATTCTGACTCAACCTACAAGTATTCCAGCACCTGCTGAATTTTTAATTCTTTACTAGAATATTCACACGTATAATCTCACTTATGTTTCATACTCCAAATTTAGGTTCTTTCAGTATTTTACGTTGCAGATATGAAAAGTATGCTGTGTTTCTTGAGCTTCTAAGTATTTCTATTCAGATAATCACTGTTTTGACTCGGAACCATAATTCTGAATTTGTAAGTTCTGCTGTGAATTCCACCCTACCCCCACGGGCACCCTGCTCTGTGCGAGCGAACCTGAGGCCTTCTGGACAAGAACCCCGCCAAGCGCTAGTGAGAGGTCCAGCACTGCTGAGAGGGAATGGGGAGGTTACTGCCTCAACCCCGAGGTCGCTGTAGCATCACCCCAAGCCCAAATCCACCGCGAGGTGAGGGCCACCGCGAGAAACGCTGGCGTCAGCTCTACCTTGTCTTGAAACTCATCCCCGCTACTAACAATGATTGATGGAGCACGTACTTTTGTGCCTCATATTTGGATGTAAAAGTCCTAGAAGCCGCAGCCTCTCTTATCGAGGGGCTTATGCGCCGTAAGCCAAAGCTGGAGCAGCTGGAGCGCCAGGAAGAGCAGGCCAGAGGAAAGCCCTGGCAGAGGGGCCCGCCGCAGCTGGGTGCTGCTCTTGTGGAACAACTGGGAGCCCTGGGAGTGCGCTGAAGGCAAATTCATGGCTAAGTGCTGAAGCATGAATAACGTCCTAAAGCGTGACGTTCGAGGTGGCAGGAGGCCACCGCAGACATGGCCATCACTAGAAAGCGAGTCAGAGGGCTAGAGCAGGTGTGGAGAGGAGATGTGGCCCACGGGGGCAGCGACTAGGGATGTGGTAGGAGAGGAGTGGAGGAAAGCACAATTTGAGGCCAAATGGTAATAAGGAAAGAAGCAGCGCGTGCTGAACATTACAAATGTTCAGCATTTGTAATGTGTCTGATACTGTTCAGAATGTACGTACACGTTTAGCCTCATAACAAGCCCGTGACTCACTACTGCAGGTACGTAGTGCCCTGTCTAAAATGCTTGGGATGGAAAACATTTCAGGTGTTAAATGTTTGGATCATAGAAGCTCAGCCTGCGTTAATATTTCTATCTTACAGGCAAAGAATGCAAGTTAGTTTTCTTACAGTCAGAGAATGTAAGTAATTTTCTGAAATAGCCCAACACAAAGATGGCTGAGCAGAGATTAGACGAAATGTGAGGAGTGCCCCTGTTCTCCAGGTCCCCTTCTGGGGTGGATGCCAACTGGCGGTCAGCTTGTACCCCTGGCTGAGCTGAACCAGTGTGTACTGGGCGCGGGAGGCCCACCTGAGGATTGCTGCCAGCAGCGGAAGAGGCAGAACCGGAGAGGCTGTCAGGGAAGCTGTTGGGAGAAGCTGGTTTCCTTGCACTGTTCTGCCAGCAGGACTTGTCATGCTGGCTTTCCTGGTGAGTGTGTTGCAATAGTTGGAAGAGGCGCTTGGGACCTCGGTGTTGCTGAGGACGGTTGCAGTTCACTTTGGGGGTCCTCAAGGTCCTCAACTGGAGCACTGCTTCCTGGCTCCTGTGGGCTAGAGGGTGCCTGCTCAGCCTCGTGCAGAAGCTGGTCACGTTGGCTCTGCTGGTGGGAGCGTGGCTTTCCTCGTCCTCTCAGGAGCTTGGGACCTCACTGTTGCTGAGGATGCCTGTAGTACTTTTTGGGGAAGCGCTGGTCCTTCCTTTGAGCATTGCTGCCTGGCTCCAGTGCAGATCCCTCATCCTGCTGGCACAGACTTTCTAGCTTCCACCACTGACCTTTGGGTCTTGTCATCCCACATCCACGAAATAAGCCTGCATAAGACATTGTTGTGGGCTCTGGGTCTCCAGCTGGATTTGTGAGAGGCATTGTTATGGGCTCTGGGTCTTTAGCTGGATTACGTAGAACACTGTCATGGGATCCAGGCTCTCAGCTGGATTCTTTGATCCTTAGTATGTGGACAGATTTCCTGCACTCTCTTTGTATATGATTCTTTGGGTGACTATTAGAAAATAATTCAATAAGCTATGTTTCCTGTATTAAATTTTTCCTCTTGCAAACCCCAATTATGACACCATTCAAGATGGAAAATTGGAAAGAGAGAAAGCCCAACTGTGCTCATCGAGTGGAGCCACAGCCTGGGATTCCAGGATCATCTGCAGGATTTGGGCTTTTACCCGTCATCAGTAGGGAGGCCCTGAAAGGTTGTAGGGAAAGGATCACTGGCATGAGGGTCTGTCCTTGAGACAGTGGCTGGGTAGGTAGCACAGGCCAGGACTGGGGGATGAGGAGGTCATCAGCAAGGGAGGAAGGACCACATGCCTTGGAGAGACAGACTTCTGATTGTAGTATGTGTCCCATGTCACTGGGAACTGTGCTCATGGCATTCTTTATGATTTGGCCAATTACTGTTTATAGTAAACAGAAAGAGAGTTCACGAACTTGGTATTCCTCGCATCGTTGGCTACAGCGGGGCTGCTGCACTGCCCCCACCCATGTATGTCGCAAGTAGTCCCAGCCAGCGGGCTTGGGAGGATGGCCGCATCTGGGACAGCCCTGCGTCTTAGTCCTACTGTGTGAGAAGTGCAGTACGTTCATCACTCTTTAACTGGAACCTCTTCATCTTTTTCCTTTTTAAAACAGGCATTGTCCTAGTCCAGTTTGAATCAAACACCAGGGAAGTCTGTGCCTTGGAGCCCGTGTGTCACTGTCATCAGAGCAGGCATGTTATCAGTAAGTCTGTTCACGGCGTCTTCCCGGCCATTTTGGGCACTCATGTTTTCAGTATATTGTATTTTTAAAAGATTTACCATGGAGAGGGCTTTGCAAAGAAGCAGTGAAAGCTCACAGGACAAAGGCTGGAGAGGGCCTGGAAGCTGTGTGCTGCCTGACTCCGAACATCTGGGCCCTTTTTCAAAACCCTATGTGCTGCCTTTCTGTTTCTTCCTCTGTCATGGTTGCTCAGGTTTTCTCCTTCAGTTTTATGGAGTTTCCTTTCTTTACATCACTGTCAAGCTCCACAACTTGATGCTCAGGGCAGATTATCCAAGTGGTCCTTGAAGAGAATCGAAACTCCTAACTGGGGTGGGAAGCCCCTGGTGCTCTGGACTCAGGCTGACTCTGACTCAGACCCTGCCGCACAGCCGTGAGTCTGCTTTCTGTTTGTCCAGGAGCTGAGCAGATTTCTACCCCAGAGCTTTTGCACTTGGTTTATGTCTGCTCAGAAGGTTAGGGGCGTAGGTGCTGCCCTGGCTCACGCTTCCTCCAGGCCTCTGCTCAGCTCTCATGGCTGTGCCATACTGCTTTGCTATCCTCCTTTTTCTCTTCCTCTTCCTCTTCCTCTTTGTGTGTGTGTGTGTGCGTGTGTGTGTGTGTGTACTGGGGTTGAACCCAGACCCTTCACACTGAACTGCATTCTCAGTCCTTTCTAAGGGTCTCACAAAATTTCCAATTTGCCCAGGGTGAGCTTGAACTTGTGGCTTCTGCGTCGGCCTCCCACATTGCTGGGATTACAGGCATTTACTGCCATGCCTGCTTTTTATTTTTTTCTTGCCACTTTTTACCTGAAAATTATGGCTGTGCTTCTTTGTGACATTGCTTCTTCACCATCTGGCACGCTACTCAACTGTACAAGCGTACCGCGTCTGTCCTGTTTTTATATCCCAGAGCAGACAGAAAAGATGGAGATTTAATAAAATGTATATGTTGAGAAAAATAAAAAGAAGTATGACCATGATTTCTCCTTCCTGTTCTTTATTTTTAGATCATCTTTTCTTTACTCTGATATGAAGGAGGAGGGGTGGTCCAGTTGGTCCTAATCCTATAAGAACCCTTCCTCCACCCATCTCCAGTTGCTGTTTCCTGTATGCCAGAGGGTCCCTCTAACTCATTTCCTCTTTTGTGGTGTAACTTGCAGTGCAGGTTTAATTATATTTCACTAGGGCTGTTTTACATGGCAGCCCATTTAATTAAGCTACCATGTACCAACCAGATTATCTAGGCTGTAGGATTATCATAAATCAATATTTGTCTAAACCACTGAACAGTTATTTATTTGGTTATTCATCCAACAGCAGGGTTGGTGCTTCGATTCAGGAAAGCTCTAGCTATCTCTCATTAACCATCTGAGTGGGATTGTGAACAGAACAATCCATTTGTTATTTTGGCTGCAAAGTGTATACTTATTACAAATTAGAATATTTGATCGTCCATGTTTTTGCAACATTTGTAAAACTAAAAACTATTAGTGCTTTGAGGTTGATGGGATGGCTCTTGGGAATTTGGAAATAAGAGTCCATGAGAAGAGATAGCAGCAGCTACTAAAAAATCTGGGACCCTTTATTTTTTTTAAAAAAAATAAAGTTATTTGCCCCAATAAACTTTAAAGAAAAGGAAGCTAGATTGAGCATCGACATTTTCTCTTGACTTATAACTGACTACCAAGGGACTTTTCACTTGGTTCTGTCTTCTTTGTTCCGACCTAGGAGGTTGGGGACTTCTGTCTCTCATGGAAACTTGGCCAACAGATACCACTGCGTGTGCTAAGTTTAAAAAAGTAACCTGTCTAAGTTACTTTGCTCTTGTTGCAAAGACAAATACCCAACACCCAAAATTAAGGAAGGAAAGGTTTATTTAGCTGACAGTTTGTGGAGATTTCAGTCCATACTCGACTGTCTCCAAAACAGAGTGGCACTTGGCAAAGGGCAGCCATTTGTGGTGGCAAAAAACAGCAAAGAGCAAAGGCAAAAGGGAGGAGCAGTGGCAGAGAGAAAGCCTCTCTCCCTTCATTGTATTGTATTCAGGCTACGCACATCGTTGCTGACACCTGTCATCGCAGCATTGGATCATGAATTAATCACAAACTCTAGAAGCCGTCCCAATGACTGCATGAGGCTTTGGGGGCAAACTAGACACAAACCATAACAGTGACCTCCTCAGGTTGCCTCTTGCTGGAATTTAGGCATTTTTGTCTTTGAGGGGGACTAGTGACAACGGTGTCCTAAGATCTTTTTGCCAGCCATGTTCTCCTTTCCAAACTATACTCCTTTCAACTCAGTCTTGTTGCAAATTATAAAAACTGGAAATATAGGGACAGGGCTCAGTGTGGCTTCGAGGAGAACCTCTTTTAAATGATATTTTCTAGACATTGTTCTAGCAAATGATTTCTATGTTATTGTTCATTTTCGTTCATTTACGAATCCCATGAAATAGCAGATGAGGATGGCCCACCTCCTGTGATGGCCCCACACAAGGCAATGCGGGTAACTGTTGGCTTCTGCAATGGGGATTCTGTAAGCTCCAAGTGCTTCAAAATTGGCACTTAAGAGATAAAGGTGTGCAAAGAACAAGGAAGGGCTGGGGCGATAGCTCAGTAGAATAAGTGTCTACCTGGCAAGCACAAGGGCCTGAGTTCAATCCCTGGATCTGTCAAACAAACAAGCAACAACAACAAACAAAAACAAAAAAAAGGAAACTTGTGTGGCTCTTGTTGATAAAGATGCGGGCATTTCTAGGTTCTGCTTGTCTAAGTGTCCTAACTGGACTTGGGTGGATGAAGGCCACGAAAGCAGCTGCGGGTCCAGGAGAGGCCGCTGGCAGGGAAAATTTGAAATTTCAAGCAGCTGCATGGTCGGCCCCGAGTGGCCTACACAGCTTCACTCAGCGCTCCTCCGGCGTCTCTTTCCTTGTGTACTCCTATGAGTATTTGCCTCCGGTGAAGGGCACACATTCGGCTGGACAGCAGTGATGCGGATTCCTGAGGTGCTGAATTATTTCTGCTCCGCCAGGATGTTTCTCATACCCAATTTAAGAGTTTGACTTTCATTAACATCCCTTGTCTTAATTCTTAGCACATCAGTCCACATCTGCAATTCGCAGTGGGGGCTGGTAGAGGGTCATCACAAGTCTTGGTTTCTGTCCCTTTGTCCTACCCCATCACAATCCTCTTCTCTATCTGTCTCCCTGTTTCCCATTATCCATCTTGTACTTTGCTGTTGAATTACCGATATTCTGGGTTTCTTGCATAAGAGACCCTGGCTGATCTTTAAGCTGGTATTTATCTCACTTACCTCTATGCTATTCTTACCTGGGTGCTAACATATTCACAAATTACAAGTGAATTTGTGGCCCCCCTTTGCATTTAAAGTAAGCCATTGAAATACATTGGAAGGTTCAAAGGAGCTATGATAGTCTGACTTTCCATTGTGATAACTGGTTGCTTTTAGATACTTGAAAAGCTTCTAAGATGTTTTTATAAACATGCAAATTTCCTTTTCCAAGAAAAGAGTGATTTCTTTCTCTGAAAAGATGAAACATATCATTTGTGTTGAACATTATGTCTTATACTATTCTGGGGTTATAGCATTGTACGATTTTGATATTTATATTGTTTTCTTCTTTGTTTCTTTTCCTTCTTTTTTTTGTGGAACCAGGGATTGAACTCAGACCCTTGCACTTGCCAGCAAGCACTTATTCTACTGAGCAATCTCCCCGGCCCCTAGAATTGTATAATCTTGATGTTTATGTTGAACATAATCTTGTTTATTGTTTTTAATTTGGAACCTTATTTTTAACATAATCTTTGTTTCATGTTACTTTGTTTAAAGTCAAGGAAGCTAGATTGAGCATCAATGTTTTCTCTTGACTTACTACCGAAATTTCGGGTTGACCAATTTACTGCCTTAAACTCAAGCTTTTTCATTTGCAGACTGGATGAAATGGCCTTACCTTCAAATATTTTCAAATGTTAATTTAATTTAAAAAATGTGCCCATCTAGCCCGAGCGCAGTCTATCTTTTGAGCTACTCTATTAAAGTGCTGAACACAGTACTGCATGCGTTACAGCTCACAGTGGGTGCTGCTGCTTTATGACCTCCTAAATCTCTAAGTGCACATAAACATTTGCATTGTTGTCAGATGTGATTGGTGAAGCAGAAGCTTATTTTTATTTCCTGCAAAGCATGTCTGGTATGGGATGTGAATGTTTCATTGCGAAATGCCAATTTGAAAATCTGAAGTATACAGGAGCCTGTGAAGAGGTGCGTTTACAATATTCACACAGAGACAACTCGGAATACTAGAGGGAGAAAGTACCATTCGTTGGCAGCCATGTAATGGTAACATCCCAGTGAACTGAGATGAAGGCCAGTGGTGACCAAAAGTTCCAGGAGCTGTGGCCCCAGCCGAGGCTGTGCCTTGCCCGCACTGGTGTACCTTTAGAAGCCACTTGGGCGGGGCCAGGGAGATAACTCAGTAGCATAAGGGCTTGCTTGGCAAGCACAGGGTCCTGAGTTCAATCCCCAGCACCGCAAAACAAACAAACAAACAAAAACAACCCCAACCAAACAAAGAATCCGCTTGGTACTGTTCACTGTACCACTTTGAAGTCATTCTGACCATTTGCCCCAATAAACTTGAAAGGAAAAAGGAAAAGCATGAGAAGATGCTTGGTCTATTTTAGGAGCCTGCATATAAAAAGTCAGTATAGGATTCAGTGAACAAGTGCCTGGGAAGAATTCCAGTGCCATCAAAAACTCATCTCTCACAAAATGTCTCCTTGCCACTCTTTCTGTTCCTCTACAAAATTAATAAGCTGGAGAGTGTGAGAGCGCCCTGTGGCTGTGCCACAGTTACCCAGCAGTCCACGTGGGCCCTTTTATCGCATCACCAGGACGGCTTCTGCCTCCTGAAGGGAGGGCGGGGAGACAGGACGAAGGCCTCGCTGCATCGCTGAGTGCCTCGCTTTGCTGGCCCTCGACTTGCTCAAGCTTCCCCCTGAAGTTTTTACCACCAGAATCCACGTGGAAACTTGGGCTCCATGGCCCTAACCCGGCCTGTCCATCCCCTGTCACGATATGCGCATTTACTCACCTGTAGAACACAGCTGGGTCTCCCAGGTGCTCCTTTGAGTAGGGCAGCCGGAGGCCGCAGGAGGCAAGGCTTGGGTTCTGAGACTCCATCTAGGACCTAGGACTGGCTGGGTGGCTGATGGCTCTGAAGGTTCTGGTTGATTTTCTTCATTTTACAGAGCTGTGCATTGATTTAAGATATTTTTGTGTTTTGTAGTTGTAATTATAAAATATAATTTTACATCCTAATTTTTAATTAAATCATCATTTGTTTTGTTACATCACTGAGTTTTGCAAAAGTAATACATTCATGGTAAAAAAAAAAAAAATACAACACTGAAAAAAATGCTCACAAAGACTACCATCCTGAATATCCATCTCCACTTTCTATCAGGCCTTAGAAATGGGGCAAACCACTCCATACCTGCAAAATTAAAAATATACTACTTGCATTTCATTAGGGCTTCATGAACATTAAATAAATGAGAGGAGTAAAATAATTAGTGTGACCCTTGCCCAGTGGCAGGTAAGCAGTAAACCTCAGTTGTTGCCATGCCAAGATCATCAGATTTTACATAAAAATTATATATAGTGCTGATTTCTACTGGCCTAGAAAGGAGCAGTTGATGCTTTATTTTTTTGAGCAATTTTGCATGTTTATATCTGATAATCTTAACAACTAACTTGAAGACAACAACATGCAGTGTAACAATCATCATTGAATTCCTATTATCTTTTTTAGTGGAATTTATATTGTTTCTAATGTTTTTTGAAATTATTTTTATCTGTTTAAAAATAAAGAGTAAAAAAATAAAAATAAAAATAAAAATAAAGAGTATAAGCACTAAAATATTTTACCTTACAGATTAAGTGAGTTTTTTATAGAGCAACTATAATGCATCTTAACTATTTTTTATTTTTTTCTTAACTATTTTTTTAAAGACCACTCAGCTATCAGTTAGCTTCATGCATTACTTTAATTTTTAAAAAATGTATTAGGCACAGAGTCTGCAGGGTCTATAGGGTCTCACTACATAGATCAGACTTGTAGTGATCCTCTTATTTTCAGCCTCCCAAGATCTGGGATTACGGGCCCACACCACCACGCCCAGTCTCAATGGCCATCTCAGTGAGCCCTGGGGGCAGAGCCAGCACAGCACATCGGGGATTGAACCCCAGTCCCTGTGTCTGCTGAAGCAGGAACTTTAATCTGCTGAGCTATCTGGCTGGCCCTCATTAATTTGAAGACTGTATTAAGTGACTTTACCCAATAAAAATTTTGAAGCACCCTATTGTTACAGAGTATGATTTTTTTCATTCTTCACAAAGATAACAGTAAATGACTTCGGCTACAAAAATTATCTTCCAGTTTTGAAATTCCAATGACAGTACCTTCTTGAATTTGCTGTTTTTGTGCATTATTGAAACTAGATATCAATGAAGTACTAATTCTTTAAATTAGTGGCAATACCTTTTTACTAAGTTAAAACCATAATAATAAGTCTTCTTCAAGTGATAGATGTCTCTGAGGTTATTTTTCCTGGGCTTTAGGCTCTAACCCACTGAAGACCTGTTTATGTAAGAAGGTTTACTCAGAGCAGCAGTGGGAAAGCCCTTGGATCTAAAGTCTACGAACTAGACACACATGCTGGCGCCATCTCTCACAAACTGTTCTATATTTAATTTTTATTGTGTGGGCGGGAGGGAGGTAGTCATTTAACCTTTGCGAGCCTGAATTTCCCAATCAGTGAAGGAGAGATGCAGCAGTAATGCTGATTTCTCTACATGACATTTACAAGTGTCAACTGTTTTGTGGAAACCATGGCAGCAGAAAGATAAATTTCCCAGGCCAAATAATGATAAACCATTATCATAAACTGTTAATCGTGGATAAAGAAAGATGTGCTTAACTTCCGTGCTGTGGGTTTATTTTGGTGGTAAGGACAGAGCATCCTGCTAATAAACGTTATTGAATAGCTTCAACATTGCCCCATATTTCTTTTACAGATGGCTAGTGGTATTTGCGCTGTGGGGGTCTGCTTAGTGGAGGGACCCTACGGAGACAGGGTCAGCATAACCGGTACTTTGGATCTCGTCCGAGGGGCGTGGCTACCACTTTCTTGCTTCCTGAAGAAAGATGATAACAAGCTCATATGAGCAGCATATAATGCTGTGTAACTCGTATTTAACCTTTATCTGGATGACGTTACAACATCTAAATCAAATTGCTCCTCATTTCCTGGTGGTTTCCAAGAATACTTAAGATGAAAGCAAAAATAAATGTGATTGCTTCTCTTTGGACAAAGACTTCTGTCTTCCATTATCATTGATCAGGCTGATTCTGTCTCTTTGTAATTTATGGGTAGGTAAAGGTCACCTTTTTAAGATACATAAATGAAGCAGTAGGCCATCAAAAATGGCTACATGGATAAGCTCCAAGCTTAGTGACATGAAAGGTAAAGTAGATAGCTTCACGAGAATTTCTAGTTCTATCTAAAATAATACAAGTAGGACTCTCAGGAACCTACGTGGAAGGTGCGGGGTGAGTTAAGGACGGCGCCACCTGAACAGCCTCGCAGTGCGTCCTTGTTGGAGAGGCCGCCTTCGTGAGCGCGGGGGCATTGACGAGCCTGCGCTTGCGAGCAGCCGAGCCCCCAGCGCAGAGGGCACGTGTGCATGCCTTTGCTACTGGTGGCGACTTTGCCAGCTGGGACTGATCATTACCTGCCATGGCAGAAGTACTCCATGCAGGCTTGATAGCAGTGGTCTGGCTGTTTGTGAAGGAGCACTTCAGGAGACACAGAGCGCTTCTGGAACATTCTATGTCCGTCAAAAAGTTTTAAATGTTTCAACTTTAAAATGCATGAATAAATTTTATATTTAACGTGAATCCTAAAATAATGTTTTGACCTAGTATTAGTGTCCTATAACTTCAATCATGTATGTTTAGGACTCCTTAAAGTATTGCTGTGCTAGCCTTTTTTAAGTGGGTAAAATCCAGATGGACACTGTTGCTTGCATTTGACCTTATTAAAATTTTTTCTGAGAAAAACTTAACCCACTCAGAAAAAGCATGGAATTACAGATGTGGGGGTTACCACGTTATGCTTCAACATATGTGAGAATTCTTAATGTTTAAATGTTGTTGGGTGTTTATTTTCCCAAGCATTTATAAGACATCATGGTGAACACATTAAGCCCCTTCTCCTAGCTTCTGAGCGACCAGTGCATTACTGCGTCTGTAGTCACCTTCTGTGCTGGTGCAGCCAGAACTGCTGGCTCCTCTCTAACTGTAGCTCCGCATCTATTGACCAATTCCAAAAAGCAAAATAAAATGTACTGTTGGCTGAAGCGAGCAAAGCGCACTTCGCTACCCAGCAGCCTCCATCTGGGTGAGGAGGAGGACATTGGCTTGTTGACCTCTGAAAGGACTTCATTTGCATAGATACAATGTTGCAAGTGTACAAATAAAAAATATAAAGGCTCTTCCTTTGCCACCAGGCAGTGCCAGTTTGACTAGGGAACTAAAGGTTCCAAGAGCCTCCATCTCCCAAGCTCTGCCCATAAATATCCCGCATGATATTCTCATGTCCCTGCATTAAATCTTCCTTATAGTTTGGGCCTCTTAATTCATTTCTATTTAAGCATGACTGACTCTCTGGGCTTAACAGATGATTCCATTTTAAGAGAGTAGATATTAAACCTGAAGAATTAATCTCTTTGTAAAGCTCTTGGCACATTAGAGAGCAGAGGCAAAGGCAAATATTTTGCAGGAGGAAAGAGTCTTTTCCAGTGTCCTCAAGGCATGGGCTGTAGATCATGGCCCGAATGTCCCATGCTTGGAGGTGTATTAAATGCCACGCACGCACTTGTCATGCGTCAGCTGGCTTCCCAGTAGCACCTGTCTGCCTCCCCTTCCCGTTCTGTGGGTCAGCCCCCGGGGCGTCTGAATGAGGCCGGTCCTGTGCTGTGTCCCAGCTCGTGTCCTCTCTCACCTGCAAGGCCCGAGCAGTGTTGCGCCTGCTTCCCCTTCATCAGTTTCCTTGCACACTCAGTGATTTCTGTTAGTCTGCAGACTCACGCGCCAAGCTCTGTCGGAAGGCTCCTTTGACCAGGTGTCTGCGTCGCACCACCTGCAGTGAAACCCCCTCCATCGTGGTCTCTGCTGCCTTCCTTGCTGCTTCCCCTTCAGTTCTCTTCTGGAAACTTCTGCTCAAGACTTCTCCTCTCTCCTCTGAAGTGTCTCCCCGACAAGGGTCGCCCGAGCGCTAAATGCATGACCTCATTGACCTCAGCGGTCCATCAGCAGAGCACTCGCGGTTACTATCTTCTTTTCCTAGAACACTGATTTTGCTCAGATTCCAAGCCACTAAGGCCTCTTCTCTCTGTTCTTTCTCAATATTCTCAAGTGGTTTGCCCTCTTGCTTTCAAACTTTCTAAATACTAGAATGGCCCAGAGGATTACAAATCTCTCCCCTTCCTCTCCTCTTCCATCTTTTTCCACCCCCTTCTCCCCTCCCTCTCCCTTTCTCTCTTGCTCTCCCTCTCCCCTCTTATTTCATTGTCTGCAAGCACTCCCTAGGCCAAATACCTCACTTAGATCATGGCTTTAAATACCATCTGTGTGCTAATGATTCACAAATTTATATCCCTGACTAGAACATTCCTCTGAACTCTGTATCTACACATTATATCTGTCCAACTGCCTTCTTGACAGTTAAAGCTTAGCTCTTCCAAAACTGTTGTCATGGTTTTTGCCCCCTCCACCCCACCTTTTTACAGTCTGTTCCCAAGCTAAGTGAAATGCAATTTCATGCTTCCAGTAGCTCAGGCTGAAATCTTGCAGTCTTGCACAACTGTTTCTCTCCGACATCTCATGTTCCATTTGCATCACCAAATCCTATCTGTTGCGCCACGTACAGCGAAGCCAGAACCTGACCGCTGTTCCTCACCGTTGGTCCGCTCTGCAATCCAAGTCGCCGCTGCCTCACGTCCAGGTCGGGTCGCCAACCAGCCCTCACCTGACCTTGCTGCACAAATGGGTTCCCCTCTGTCAGGTGCTCCCTGGGAAGCTCCCAGGCCGGGCCCTCCCAGCGTGTGAGCCTCAGCACCCTGCTCTGGTGGACCTCTCCGGCAGCGCTGGGTGTTGGAGCCTGCGAGTGCGCATGTGCCACGCTAGCACTGTCCTGCGGTCTCATCCCACCCTTTTGATCTCCAGCTGCCGCCGCTCCACACCTCTCCACCATGCTGCTCCACTTCCGGCATCAGCTACCTCACAGCAAAGGCTCTGCTCATTCTTGTTATCAAGAGAATTCCTGGGGTTGGTGAGGTAACGCAGCTGTCTAAAGTACCTGTATAGGTAAGCTTAGGCAAGGGTGCAGAGACCTCAGTTCAATGCCCGACACCACATGCTGTGCCAGCCCCGCCCCCAGGGTGGGTTGAACCGGCTACACACACACACACACACATGCACACATGCATACACACACACACGTGCATGCGCACACACACATGCACACATGCATACACACACATGCACACACAGAGAATTTCTCCTACACATCCACATAGTCCTTTCCTTCCCTCTTTTTGGATAATTGCTTCTATTTCCATAATGGGAGAAGACTTTCCCGATCCTCTGTGTAAAGCACACTCCCAATCCACTCTCTCTGTCCTCTTTAGATCTGCTGTGGTTACTACACAGCTGTGTCACCACCTGACGTACACATCTGTACCCGTGTCTGTGTGTAAATACAGACACCTACACACATATCCATATTCATATCTGTGGCATCTAGGTCTAAAACTGGCTCATTCTCTGCTTCTGCCCACTAGAATGTGAGTGGTGCTGAGTGAAGACACAGATGACTCAAGGCCTAGGTGGGCCTCTTCTGGTCTTAAGCACAGAGACTCCAAGCTGCATGAGAGAGAAATATGAGCCGGTGATCTAAACTGTTGTGAGCAGTGAGATGCAGGGCAAAGGCACTCACCCCTGCCTGGACATTGTTCCCACATGTTATAATATGAGAAAAATACACTGAATTTGCAGTGAGAAAACTTAAATTCTGATTTGGATTATGCTAGTGAATAGGCAAATAACTGATCCAGTCTCTTTCTATTGTGCCCAGTGTGCTGTCAAATCTGTCAGACACATTGGTGAAGGATGGCTTGGGAAGATGTCCCTGATAGGCCCTGAGTAGATGCAGGTTTTCTCCATTCATATATCCAGTGCTTCGTTTTATATTTACAGGGTCTGCTCTCTATGATGCATTTTACTATTCTGTAACTTCTCGGAGACTCTCTGAATTCCAACCTCATCAACTTCCTTCTATTTTCCTCCTGGAAGAGTTTTTACAGCATCATCTTGTGCTAAAATCGGATTTGCTCTCAACGATTAATTACCATCCTCTCTTTGCGTCAATGATATTGAAAGGACTGGCAATTCCTTAGCTCTCTTTCTACAGACAGAGAGCTGGGCCCATCTTTCGTGCTGAAGGAGAGCAAGTGCATATTCATTTCTTATTTGGAAGCTTGTCTGTTTCACACACACAGTAACAGTCCTCCTTACCATGTCACTAACATGTCAGTGAAGGACATTCGTGGAGTGGGCAGGAAATGGCCCACGAGGAGCATGGCTTTCTGTCTCTCTTGTGTCACAGCCAAGTGTGGAAGCAACAGCAGCAAAATGAGTCTTTCCGGGGCAGACATCAGAGTTGTAGATGTCACGTAAAAGGAATTATGTGGAGTTAGCCCACCCAGTGGAGGCGAGCCTGAGACACGCACGCCATGTAGCACACATGCCACAGTGGACCGTTGTGTCACCAAAAGCGCTAATGCATTTGCCATCACTGGCTCCAATCTCTGAGGACAAGAGCTATTTCTCTTGCTCTGACAAGTTGCTGTGGAAGTTCTTAGACTTTTCTCTAAGGAATCTGTATTTTTGTTCATGTATGATGAATTTACATTGGGATATTGGCAGCCCAAGGGAGGACTAATAATATAACATCTGAAATTATGGGCTGTGAGGGAACCCACACACATAATTATTTGTCAGACAATTAGGATATTTTAAAAATGTGAACAGATGTACAAAAGAAATTAGAAAAATGAAAAAGAAACCTTTTTATATAAACATAATGAATAAAGATATGCTTTTCTAGGTGGTGCTAATTTAAAACCTCTTTATTCCAGGGACTCAGTTGAGAAGTTACTGTTAATTAATACCTAGAACTTAGTGTTTTCCATTTTTATTATAAAGTGAAAAATACAGAGTATTAAGTCTTATCACTTTTTCTCAGATCCAGTTACCATATTTTGTACTTTCATGTCAGATATTTTTAGGCAATTTTTCTCCAGCCGAGAACTCTTAAGGGCTGTTTAGTTTTCAATGAAAGGCAATCTTTTATGGAGTTTATGTCCTAAACATTTTCTGGCTTTGCAGTAGCATACGTGAGACACACTCCTTGTGTTTGCATTGGGGCTTCCATTTTTAACATGTTCTCAAGTTCTCCAGGCATGGAGGGTTTCCATCTGGCCCTCAGAGAAGATTTCCCACTCTCGACGCCACTCAGGCTTTGCTTGGAGAGCACCGTTATAATTCCATCCACCATCCCGGTTTGATAGAGCACACACATTTTAGACTTCGGGTTTCTTTTTGTTGTTTGTTTATTCTTTCTTAAGCCGAGGAATAAAATTTGATTTTCATGGTGCATTTCTTTCTGAAAATTGCCTCAGCACTCGAACCAGGCGATACCTTGCCCCTCACTCTGTCCTGTGTGGTTTGAAGTTGGGAGGGCAGGGAGGGTCCTGCATGGTGAGCCTCGTCCCGGAGAACCGCATCCTGACAGGCTCTCCGCTTAGCAGTCTGTCCCCACATGTCACAGATGGAGGAGATATTTTCAAGGACTTAAACATTTTCTTGGAATAACGAAACAACTAGGAATTCCTCTTGCCAGAGTAATGGTAGGTGCTGGATAGTGGGAGGCATGTCTAGCTTTGGGGCAGATCTTGTCTGCGAAGCCAGATGGGTGCCACCTATTTGTGGATTTCTTTACCAAGTACTTGCGTGGCCCTACTATATGCCAGGCAGCATGCATGATTTCATAAACGTGAATTAATTTCATTCTCATGGTAGCCTTATGAAACAGATACCATCATCACCCTGTGGAAGGACGAGGACCCAGAGACACGAGGTCCCAGAGGCACAAGGAGCCAGCCAGTGAGCAGGACAGCTGGCTCTCTGGCTTTGATGGTCAGGCTCGGACCCCTCAGGCTTCACAGCTGCTCTGTGCTGTGGCTGGTGGCTCTCAGTGGCGGTGTTCCAGGAGTCCACTGCTCCCTTCTCATAACTGAGCTGTGCATTCTACGCAAGGCCCTCCCGGCCCCACACTTGGATCATAGTTGGCACTCAGTGAGTGTTTATTGTAGAGTTCAGTTAAAAGCTACTGCAGTGATAACTGAGCTTATTTAACTTGAGATAGACAGCATCAAAGACTAATTACTGGGAGAACCAATGGAGAGCTGCTCCTCTCCCAGAATGGCAGGGGGTCCTGCGGCCCAAGGACAGAACAGACCCAAGACTCTGGTCATCCCAGATGGATGCGACAGAGCTGGGGTTTTCGACTCTGGAAGACTTGCCTGTATTTCACGACTTCTGTTTTTATTATTATTATTTATCTGGTGGTTGTTTAATGATACAATTTTTTGCAGCAGCAGTTGATAGTGGAAAAACAACATAGAATGTGCCACCTTAGCTGGAGTGCAGCTCAGGAGGGCCAAGTGCGTTCGCGCTCCGCAGCTGTCTCTCAGCTCCTTTCACTACTGGAAACTGAAACTGGAACAACTCCACAAGTCCCGGCTTTCTCTTCTCTGTAGCTCTGGCAGCCACCACCTTGTTGACTCTGGTGCGCCTGTGGATCCGTGGGCTGCTCCCATCTTGCGGCTACTGTGAATAATACTGTTACAGACATGGTGCACTAATGTCTCTGTGAGATCCTACTTTCAAATTTTTTTGGGGGGTGCACACCTAGAAATGGAACTTTTGGTTCGTACCATAATCCTATTTTTAATTTTTTGACGAGCTCCCATACTGCTTTGCATAATCACTGCAACACCTGACGATCAGCAGTGCACCACGACTGCATTTGCTCTGTGTCCCGCCCAGTATTTGTTATTCTCTAAGAATAGCTATATTTTTATATGAAACATGTTCAAGCCCCTTGCATGTTTTAAATTTTTGATTAATACTCAGTTGTAGGGGTTCTTTATATATTCACATATATTGGTCACTTATCACATCCCCTTATCCAATGTATTAATAGCCTTTCTCCTGCTGGGACAAAATACCTAACACCTACAGGTTGAAGGAGAAGTTCATTTTGGATCATAGTTTAGGAAATTTCACTTCGTGGGTACTGGATGGCTCCAACACAGAGAAACCCTTGCGGAAGAGCATGGTGGGGGAGCCCTGCTCCTCAGTGCAGAAGCAGAGAATGCGAGAAAGTGCCAGGCAAGAGGGAGTGGCTGGGCAGCACCCACCCTTCGGAGTCACCTGCTTCTTCGTAACAGCTCATTCAGTGGTGAACTCGTCGACGGGCGAAGCCACGGAGGAGGTTACTGCGCATGCGTCGATCGCCTTCCCAGAGTCCGGTCTCGGGACATGCAGCGCCTCTGGGGACCACTCTTGATCCAAACCCTAACATCAGATATTTAATTTCCAAATATTTTCTCCCTTCTGTAAATTGTTGTTTCCCTCTGTTGACTGTATCCTTCAAATTAGAGATTTATTTATGTCTGCTTTTCTTCCCGGTGCTTTTTCGTGTCATCCCAAGAGATGATTGTCAAATCCAATGTCATGAAGCTTTGTTCCCATGGTTCCTTGTAATTTGGGTCTTGTGTTTAGGAACTTGATCCATTTTGAGTGGCTTTTCACTCATAGTATACGGTATGGTCCAACTTTGCTTTTTTTCACATGGCTATCTGGATCCCCTCATATGCTGTTTATTCAAAACATGGACACAGCTGTAACTGAAACACGAACTTCATAGCTTTAAATCTACAGTTTCTCTTGCACCACGGTCCAAGCCACAGTCCATTTAGAATCGATCCTTGCCTGCAGCACATTCGTCTTCCTGACGACACTTTCTAAGGTCTGGAGACCTTCTGAGTTGTCAAAGTCTGGGGCAGCAGGAGCAGCTCTTGCTGCTCGTAGCTTGAGGGGAGGGGGCGACTCATGGAAGGGCTCCTACAGCAAGGCGACCCTGGCCCTTGGAGCCCCAGCGGTGTCGCAGAGGGCGGGGCCCAGTGCTGCAGTGGGGAGCTGGGGAATCCTGGTCCCTTCCCTTTGCTGTTGGAAGGGTTGACATTATGACAGCAGAGATGCCACTCTGGGTGCAGCTGTGTGGCTAGTTGGCTCTGGAAGAACACTGCCTCGTATGCACAGCCTGTGAGGCTTCAATAAGAGAATGCTGTGCAGCGCTGTGTCCCTGCTTTTAAGTCTGCTGTTTCTTTTCCTTGCCATAGGTTCACCTATTTGCACATTCAGCTTCTCCATTCGATGGAGAGCAATTCAGTAGTTGTAGGCTTTGGTGTAGCGTTTGGGGCCTACTGAGTGGCGTAATGGTCAAGGCCGGCAAAAAATGCCTGGAGTCTGCTTAGCCAGGCCAGTGTAATTTCTATTTTGAGCTATTCCAGAAAAAAAAATGTGCAAAGGACAATATAAGCAGGAAACACACTATTTTTACAGTAAGAACAGAATTTATAATACCTGGACTTGTATTTGATTTTCCAAAGCTCAAGTCTCTGCTAAACCGAGCTGGACCACATTGTAATTTTGTGTTGGATGGTCGTGGTCAGGGAAACTTCACTGAGGAGGCCATGGTGGAGCGGAGGCCAGGCTGGCCTGAGTCTTTAACCACAGAGCATTTGGAACAAGAGTATTTCCACCAGCAGGAATAGCTTGTGAGTGCAAAGGTTTGAAAGTGGGGGTAAGTATGGCACAACCAAGACTAGAAACCAGTGAGTGAGGCTGACAGCGCAGGGGAGCGAGGAGAGCAGCAGCGTGGTGGCGCAGACACTGGCCAGTCACAGGAGGAGAGGGAGGCACTGAGTACATTCCTCCTGGCATGGGAAGAATCCTTGAGCGGCACTTTCAGTTGTAGAGATCTGCTGCGGGCAGATGTGCGGCAACTTTCCTCGACTACAAGCAGTACTTGAGGTGATCAAGTTGTATGAGGAAAGGTTTGCTCTGGCTCACGGAGAGGGAGGTGTGAGCTCATGACCAGTTAGCCTTTTGCTTCAGGCCTGTGGCAGGAGCACATCAGGGAAGGGGCGCATGGCAGGAAGAAGCCTGCCCACCTCC
>PVKA01008539.1:57924-72673 GCA_004027165.1 Ctenomys sociabilis
AGGGGCTCAGAGAGGGGCAGAATGGGGAGGGAAGGGGCAAAGGGGCGCAGACTGGGGAGGGAGAGGGGTAGAGAGGGGCTGAATTGGGAAGGAAGGGGCAGAGAGAAGCAGACCCAGGAGGGAGGGGGACAGAGGGGAGAAGACCCAGAAGGGAAGGGGACAGAGAGGAGCAGAACAAGAACCCGCCTGTCCTTGGAGGACACAGTCTTCCTAAACCTAGGAGTTTCCATTACTCCTGATCTCTCCAGGTTCCTATGACCTCCCAGTGGTGCTGCCTGGGGATGAAGCCTCTGACACAGTGGCCTTTGGGGTAACACTCAAGGTCTCAACCATGGCAACAGCTTGTGGAAGGAATTGGCTTTGTTTTTCAAGGTTGACTCATATTACTAATTTTCATCAAGTATTCTTTCATCAATCCAAAACTACCGAGTACTTCCTGTATTCCTGGCACTACTTTCGAAATAGGAATGGAAGGGTCCAAGACAAGTGAGACAAAATGCATGTCAAGGAGTTCACAGAGTGTGTGCGCAAGTGAGAGGTGTGCTGGAGTTCTACCAGTGACCGTGACCTTAGAAGGCTCCCTAACCTCTCTGAATCTGAAAATCCCTGTCTACAAAGTGGAGAATTTATTGTAGTTGTCTCCTGGGCTTGAAGAGTTGAGTGAGTTTTAGTAACTATTAACTTATTGTTGTGATTCTTTTGTTTGGGGAGAGAGAGAGAGAGAGAGAGAGAGAGAGAGAGAGACCCAAAGGTTAGACAAATTTAGAGAGGTGAAGTTTGAGTTCATTCATTCACCACCCACTAATTTCATGAATGCACACCGATTGTGTACCCTGTTCTAGATGCTGCTCTTCTGCTTAGAGACCACCTTTTCAGCCTGGATTTCTGCAGTATTGCCATTCATCTGTCAAACTGCAGCACTTAGGGCCAGGGAGAGAGCTTGGTAGAATAAGTGCTTGCCTGGCAAGCACACGGTCCTGAGTTCAGTCCTTGGTATCGCAAGAAAATAAATAAGTAAACGGTAGCACTTGCATCACCCTCTTCAATGTAACCTCCTTCAAAGCAGGAAAACATATACTACCTGCAGGAAATACAAATACACAAATAATCATTTAGTTGTGAACAGTGGAAGCAAACATAACCCAGCTAATGAGAGGAAAAATGCGGTAAACATATTAAAAAGAATGAAAATGATGAAATATTCTAACCAAGAGGTGCAGAAGGGGAGAAATAAATACAGGATGTCTTAAGAAGAAATGGAGGGCGGCCAGAGAGCTCAGCAGATTAAAGCGTCTGCTTAGGCCAAGTCGGGAGCCAGGGTTTCAATCACCGGCCTGCTACGCTGGCCCCGCCCCTGGGATGGTGACTGACATGGGCGTGGTGGCGCACGCCTGTAACCCCAGCTCTTGGGAGGCTGAAGAACAGGCAGGATCAGTACAAGGCCGATCTGTGTAGTGAGACCCTATAGACCCTGTACTAAGTACATTTAAAAATAAGAAATGGAAGAATTATAACTTGGTAGATTCCTTCACCTTCTTCATGCATTTATTTATTACTGTAACAGTGAAACATAAGCAGTGGGGTTTCTTCTCATTTTGGGTCATCCATAAATAGACAAGGCACAGAAAAATGTAGCTTGCTTCCAACCGTGGGTCAAACTTTGCAAGGGTGAAGCGTTTGAAAAGAAATTATTCCAAGAAGAATATATTGGGTATCTCCCAAAGGGAAGAAGTTGGGGATTTTGGGGTCTTCCTGGAGATAAAGACAAACAGAGTGAAGATCAGAGTTGAGCTACAGTAACGAGGCTTACGTTGGAACCAGAAAGATAGAGCACAGCGCTCGGGGGGGGAGGGGGGTGTGGACTGTGCCTAACAAGCACCTCTTTGTCATGTTAGGTGTACACACGTCATGCTTTCTATTGGATTGTTGAGTACCAGAACAAAGATTGAAGAACTGAAGATTTAGTCCCTTCATAAAAAATCAGAATATTTCATTGTGCTCTCTCTGTAAAGTATCTTTAGTAAATATTTGCTGAATTGCTATATTCAATTATCAAAGTAAGAAAGTTTGGAAGCAGAGAATTCTATTCATTAGATTTAGGGTACAATTTATTCTCTATTGACTTGTTTAAAAGTTTACCCAGATAAAAGATCAAAATATAATAGTAGCGCATAGTGTTTGCCATGGCCAACACTTACTCAGCATTCCTGAGGCCCAGCTGCCTTTCAACTCATGGTCTGTGTATTCAGTGTTGCCAGCAGGCCACCGATGTCCCATGGCCAGTAACTGCATATGAAATCCTATTTTCTTGCTAATCCAATTTCGTCTGTTTGAGCACAGTCAATATGATGGAGCGAGAAAAGTGCTTCCCAGAGTTCTGTGCATTTTAGTTTTAAAACTTCATTTGTGAAAACGTCTTTTGAAAACTTCATTTGTGACTTTAAGAATCAGAAAACCCTTAAGATTGTCTAAAATAAAATAAAGCAAGTTATCTTTCCAGAAAACTAGTTCCTTTACTGTGCAGTTCTTGGGCTCAGAAGCTCAGCTGACAATAGTTATTGATCATTCCCTGGCTACATGTATTTGTGAGGTACACAGGTGTCAGTGATGATAATCCAGGATTGGTGCAATATTTAAAATTCAAGGGTGTCTTTTAGGAGCGAGTTATAGTTCACCAGTTATATAGAGAATTGCGTGTAAAGGTCAAATTTAACTGTCACTGTTGCAATTATATTTAGAAACCACTTACAGGCTGATGCTTGGTGCAGCCAACTATCTTTAATACAGCTCTGGTAAGTCATAGAATCTTAAACGTTAGAAGGCTTTGTCTCTTTCACTTTCACTCTTGTGTCAGGATGCACCAGGACATTTCTGGGGGTTTTGACTTCTACAAAGCAGTAGATTTTGATTGCAAAGTTTCTAAGGTGATGTATCTCAATTTAGTGTTTTACTTATGTGGACACACAAAATCTCCCAAGACATTTATGAGGTGAATGTTTCTATACCATACATTAAACAACACTGAGAAAGCAGTGACAACCAAATGCTCAGCTGGTCCTCTGCATAACTCAGTGGAAGGGCAGGATTAGGAATGTGGATCATCAGAGGAAAATAATGGCATTTATTACAAATATAAAACACAGTCTCATATTTGTAGAATATGCTTATATTAGATGTTTATCTAATCATGGTGCATTGAGAACTCACTGGGTGTTGAGGCAGTCAGTGAATGTGGATTATAATAATTAAGTCATTCATGAGACACACTGTGGCCTGAAGATAGAGTGTCATGGTCTGCAATAATGAGCATAATTTTATGTTTTAATGAGAAACTTACACAAAATTAAAAACATTTCCTGTCTTTTCTCTGCTTTTGGAACAAATTATACCCTCATATTACTGGTAGGAGCTTCTACTTTCAGTTTTTACTTTTAAATCCATGCCATATGTTGACATATATAATTTTGATGCCCTGGTTAATAGAGATGGAAGTTTTCAATAGTACCACTTGGATCTAATGATCTGCTGTGTGTTGTATTTTGCTGTCATTCTAATAATAATTAAATGCATTAATGTTTTTCCTAGCTTCTTGTCATCAATTAAAGGACGGAAGCTTAATTTATTTAAAAATCAAGTTTTAGCATACATTTACAGTTCATGTAGATTTATTTAAATGTCCTATGAAACTTACAGGATCATATATATGAATAAAATATTTTTAGAAGGTTACTTCCAATATATTGTACCATTTCCACAGTTATTTCAAACCAAAACTCCATTGGAGTTCCTTTTCATTTAGGAACAGAAACAATTAGATATTTGCACATCAACTTTTATTTGTTTAATCCTTTGTACAGCACAATCCTAAATCCAAGCTGAAAGCCTGTCTAGATCCCATTTGGGAGGCCAGTTAGATAGGCAATGCACTTGGAGTGGTGCAGGAGGGGGGTGCACACTGGCTCACTTCTGGGCTTTATTGAAGAAGAATTCCTTTGTTTAGGTCAGCTGGTCAGCAGTAATTCTGAGTATTCACTAAAAATTGAGATCTGTTCTGTACTGTGTGCACAGAGGGCAGAAAAGTTATCACCATGAGCAAGAATTTATCAACACACAGAGGTATAATTTCCTTCTGAAGAGTCTGCATTAGTGCTGAGAACTCTACATATGTGTATGTTTCAATTGCCTATTTGAAGTCTGGCCTGAAAAGTGTGTTTCTGATCAATAGTTTAGGGAGGGAAGTTGCAAGGTTGTGTCAGGCAGAGTAGGATTCAGAGGAAGGAAAGTGTCTGGCATCATAGTAGAGCAAGTCAGGCAGGAAGTGTCTACCTACATGGGATCACTTAGAGCACAGTTAGAAACAATGTTCCTACCATGCGGTGGGGAGCTTCAGTAGCAACTGTGCCTGGGTACCTTGGAGAGTTCCCCTGGACCTCACACTTGCCTATGGTTAAAAATCTGAGCAAGCTTTTGTTACCCTGAGCCCTCAGCTGTCTGATGAGACCTGCCATTCTGCTGCGCCTAGCAAGTCACAAATGCAAGTGGACTTCCACTCGCTGGGATTCGGTGCATGGTGCTGCGACGCCATCCTCACACTCCTGTCTAGCATTCTAGATCACGGACAGGATTTTTAGGTTCTTTAAAGGGCCCCGTGTGCTGATGGAGACAAACAGTCCTGTCAGGAGTTCACGGTACTGGCACACTCTCTTTCCAGGAGAAGGAACATTTTTTGGCTGAGACAGAAGGAATGTTGCCAAGGACCAGTGGCATATGCTCAGCTCCAATTAGTACAATTAATAGTCGGAATGATCAACAGTGCAAAGCTGGATGTTCTTAGTGAGGGTATAAAACTGTTAAGTTTCCATACTACAGGTCTTGATATCTATGTAAATTTGATGTAGTCTTTGATGAGTGAACAACGTGAGAAGGAACATACTAGTATCCAAATATTACCGGAGACGGGGATGCAAGTTTTTTATTACATACCCTATTTTTACAAAACACAGATCCAGTAAGGTGTGGTAGCCTCCATGTGTAACTGAAGCCCTCAAAAGTCTGAGGCAGGAAGATTGTCATGAGTTGGAGGCCAGCCTGGGCTCCATAGTGAGTTCGAGGCAAGCCTGGATGAGATAGTAAAGCTGTTTCAAAACTCCAAACCAAAACAGACAAAAGGTATAAAGCAGTTGAGGGGAGAGGAATTCTAAGGTGATAAAGTGGTCGGCACCAGCACCCCCTTAATTTCAGAGGACACCAATGACAAGACAGCGTCTTCATCTTCAGATCACTTATAAACCACTGAGAGAGAAAAGAAACCTGCAAGCATGAATCAACCTGAAATAGTCACTACTCACACAGTGAAGAGCTCAGTGAGGTGGTGTAGAACTTAATACTGAGGGTTAGGAGACAAGGCGTAGGCATGAAGGATTAGCTGGAGGGCTCTACTTAGGATGTTATGTGGAGAATACTTATCTCCTGACCTGACTGGCTGAGTTTTTTTCCCATATTAGTGCTTTGTGAGTCTGTGTTGTGTGTGCTCAACTGAAGAATGAACTCAGGAGGAAAAGCCTAAAACTCTCCTTGGTACAGAAGAGTCTTCACTATGAGCGTGTTGACCGTCAATCATGTGAATCATTTGAATCATTTCAGACTGAGTTTATTTGCAGCTCTTGGGCCGCCCCCAGCCATTGCTCACACTCCTGCCTCCCTCTTGGTTTTGAGGTTCTCTCCTCCGAGGCCACCCAGCTGAATACCTCCCTTCGATGTGGAGTGTAGACGCTTCTATTTACAGAGCCCTGGAGGAAGGAGCCAAAATCAATCATGGTTGGAAATCAGAGATAAGCACTGTACCCAGTAATATTCAATTAGATCTTCTGCTGAAACATTTTCAGCACATTGCTAAGCAGCCTGACAGTGTCTTGGACCTAGAGATGCGGCAGGGGTTGCTGCCGTCGCTCGGTGTCTCATCCGGTAGCCATCTACCTGCAGCACAGCCACGGGCTGGCCTTCAGACTTGGTGTGACCGTGTGCAACACAGGAACTGCCCACTCTCAGGGACACTTGGAACACTTGGAAAGCTCTCACATTAAGCTAGAAGCTGCTTCTGTGGCTTTCTGTTCTTCCACATTCTTTCTAGGGAAGTGAAACAATTAGGTAAATTCTTAATTACATTTAAAAAATGCACAGTGTAAATAATTTCTGTGAGGAACTGTGTAGGCTCTGCACATAATAAATTATGAAGAAAGGTCTGGTATTTGTTTTCAGGTATTAATAGATAGGAGTTTTATAAATGTTTTTGTATCATTGGATGTGTGTAGAGATAAAAGAATCACGGTTTTCTCCTTTTCATCATTAAACACTGGGCAAACTCTTGATATCTATGTAAATTTGGTGCAGTCTTCAATGCATGAACAATGTGAGAAGGAGCACACTATCCTCCAAATATTACATGGAGTGAGGATGCAATTTTTTTTTTTTTTTTTTTTTTTGCCTTCCTTATTTGTATAAAGAGCTCAGATCCAGCTAGGTTGGCAGCCTACACATGTAACAGAAGCCCTTGGAAGGCTGAGGTAGGAAGATTGCCATGAGTTTGAGGCCAGCCTGGGCTCTATGGTGAGTTCAAGGCAAGCCTGGACTACATAGCAAAATTCTGTCACAAAACAAAACACTCAGATGCATTCAGGTTCAAATGTAAACTTGAATAACTGAACTAAAGTATTACATGTATTAATAAAATTGTATATATATATATATATATATATATATATATAGTCTCACATCTCAGTAAAATGACTTACATACCCTGCTTTTGAGACTATGTGGGAGAAGGTAGAATTTATATTTTTGTGAGTGATTCATATATGTAAGTCTCTATTGAAAATCAGAACTTCAATAGTCCACTAATCCTTTTTCTCACAAGTTAGAATCAAGCAATTTCAATAAGACAGTGTTTATGATTTGGATCAGAGACATAGTGGAACTCACCAGATTTTTAAGAACTGACTTTGAGGCAACACTGAGAAATGCAGAGTTTTAAAGGGAGTATAGGATATAAATAATGTCCGTAGAACAGTTTAAAATAAAGTCATGTAGTTTTAACAGAGATGTACAACACAAATATCAATATAACAATACATGAAAGGGATCCAGAGGTTTGACACCACACCAAGGGAACCAAAATCTGGGGAGAATCCCTGCATAGGGGGGAGATCAGAAATTTTATTAAAGATAAATATTTTGATACATCACAATGGTACCGAGGCAAGCTTTAAATATAGAAAGGAGATAATGCTTTATTATCTCTTCTTTTCACCGCTTCTTTTCCAGCCTGCCGTCCAGTGATTTCACAGGCTTGACCCGGACCCTGTGCTCTCCCCCAACTGATGGCTCCTCCCAAGTTTCCCAATTCAGTCTGTGCTGTCACTGAGTCCGCAGGCTGCTGCACCCCTGGTGTTTCCCTCAACTCCCCTCTTCCCCATGTTGCACTGAGAGGGTTAGCAAGCTGTCTCGGTTCTCTGCAATAGCCTAGTAAACTACTCTCTATTTTTGGGTATAATAAACACTTAGTTCTTTCACCACCCTTAGAGGTTTATGATTTTAGTTTAGTTGCATGCTCTCGAAAATTTTACAGTTTGAAGTTTCAAACAGCTTAGGATGGTAAATGAACTTCAGTTATCTTATTTGAATTGTGCGGTTCTTTTAATTTAATTTAATTTTTTTCCATAATTTTATTGAAGAACAAATAGCAACGAGACAGTTCCAAATCAAATTATTTGAACAGATTTAATAATTAATACATTGCATATTGTTTTCTTAGTGGTTATATGTTGTACGAGGTGCAGACGTGATATTCTATTTACAAATATTATTAGAGCAGATGCCTGTACTCATTGAAATAAGAGAATGTAGCTGTATACCTGTCTTTTAGTTTTAAAGATAAAAAAATAACAAAATAGCCTCAAAACATGTTAGCAGAAGATTTACAATAATTAATCCATTGCATATCATTGTTGTCTTTGTAGTACTCAGAATAGAAGATATATACATGGTGTCTGTTCAAGAAAAATTAGCACATAAAACTGGGATTTGAATTTGAGTTTTGAGGAATCTCATCAGATACATGCCTGTATGTCTGTATATACATGTGTCTTACATGTATATGCACATATATGTGTATGTGTATGTGACAATATGAACTTTTAGTAATGTAATTTCTTCTTCCTGCTCAGTGAAATGCTGAACTATTTTCACTTCTTTCTTGAATGCACAACTCTGAAAAAGAACTTTACAATGCCTGTAGTATTTGGTCAATGTTGTTTCATAAGTGGAAATGTAGGGGTGGCGAGATAGCTCAGTGGAATAAGCTCTTGCTTAGGCGAGTGCAGGGACCTGAGTCCAATAATTGGAACCACGGGCTGCACTGGCCCTGCCCTCAGGCTCACCGAGCTGGCCACTGAGACCAGGCGTGGTGGCACACGCCCGTAACCCTAGCAGGAGGAGCAGTGGCAGGGCCTTCCCAGGTTGTGTGTTACACTGCAGTACAGGCTCAGGGCTCTGACTGCCGTTTCCATTTGCTCCAACCTGGCTTTGCAGAACTGGCCGTCTCGCACAGCGGCGGCCCTGGGCTTGCTAACGTGGCAGTCGGCCTCAGAACCTGGGGAGGCTGCGCCCACATACTAGCACACCTGGCAGCCTACAGACGCCTCTCGTGGGCTCGGGGGGAGATGGTGTGGGAATTCATCCCACTGCTACTGTAGTGAGAGAGGAGAGAGTTTTCAGTTGCTTTTTGTTTTGTTACTAGATCTGTAAAATGGGGCTAATTATAGCACTTAAATCAAGGACCAGTGAGAGAATCCTACAAATTCTTTTTTTTAATTAATTAATTTATTTTTTACATATAATTAATTATATTTTTTGATAAATTAATACATTGCACCTACAAATTCTTATATACAAAGTGCTTAGAGACTGGGCGTGGTGGCACACGCCTATAATCCCAGCGCTTGGGAGACTTGAAACAGGAGACTCACTATGAGTCCGATCTATGTGGTGAGACCCTGTAGACCCTATAGACTCTGTACTAAATATATTTAAAAAAAATAAAGTACTGGAGCCGGCTAGCACACAGTACACATATGTGTTTGCCATTACTGTTCTCGTGCACTGCACTCTCCACAGGTCCAGCATGCGGGCTCTGCTTCCCCGAGGATTCATAGCTATTCTCCTTGCCAGGAACTCTATGCTAGTTTCTGTAAGCTTCATTACCAAGCAAACAACTGGGGGTATATCTTCCTAACACAGATCCTCGCTTGCCACTTCGATGAGCAAATCTACAAAATAGTTTTGGCAAATGGCCCCTGGGGAAGGGCACGTGCTGCATGCTGGGAAGTCGTGGCGCGGCCTGCAAGGAGCTCTTATACAACACTTGGCTTAGGAAACCTACTTTTTCCTTTTCACAGCCACAAGCCAAGATTTGCTTTGCATAATCCTATTAATTTGCACCAGGGGTTGTTGTGAATGTGAAAATTCAATTTATTGGTCCTTGTTTTACTTGTTAGATTAAACACACTTTCCTTTTGAGTAAGATAACCCACTAAAGTTCTAAAACATATGATCAGAGAGGCATCTGTTCCTTAAAAAAGTGGTATATAATTTAATGAATCAGGGTTGAGTAGAAATATTTTGAGATAAGTAGGATTTATATTGCAAATACTTTACAGCAAACTTTTTTCCAAGTTACCATTGTTAAAAAGTGCTTCAGACTTATCTATAGATAAGTCTAGTGAATTTTATTCCTTAAGCATCCCCAAGACTGATTTTTCTTAATACTTACAAATGTTATTTTTGTTTTTTATGAGATACAAGTTGTTTGTTACTATAATAACTAATACTACTGACAAAATTAGGTCTTAGCTGTATTCGCAATAACATAATGAATAAGCTTCCCACACCTCACATGAAACCCAAAAGTACTTAAAATACTTAATTTAGGGGAGGTTTGACATTTTATAACCTTAAATTTGCAATGACCACTTTCGGTCCTCTCCCCAGGACCAGAATGTGAGGTGGCATTTGCTTGAGACACGAATGTACTTCCAAGTTGTTTCTTTCTTCTCTAATTATGAGTCCTTAACTATACGTTGGAAGGTCACAGGAGGGCGAGCCCCTCGACGACATGTGATCCCCCAGGTGGCGAGCGGCCCAGGACTCCTGGTGCCCAACCTTACTGATGTCATAGGAACTGAAAGTGGACCAAGAGAGCTGATCGGGAACTCAGGGAGGGATAAGATGTCGTTCTTCATGGATTGATGAGAAAGTAATTGAGTCTTCATTTCTTCCACGCCTCCGCTGTCTGGGTCATGCCTTTGTGGAAAGAAGAGAGGCTGAGTAGGAGACAGAGAAAGAAGGGCGGGTGAAAGGTGACTCAATCATTTAGCACGGGTCTGCTGGGAAAGCTGGCTCCCTTGGGGAGGATTTGGTGCAGTGCTCTCCCAGGATAAACCAAGCATATATTTCTTCAATTGGTGTTTTCTGAATTAATAACTTTGAAGGAAAATAAAATAGTTCAATGGCCCACAGGATTATTTTTGCATGTTGATGTGTGATCTCCCCATCATTCCCGAACTGGGCTGCAGCCTGTAAGTAAATTCGGGAGCATTTGTTTTTATTTTTAATTATTGATCAGTGGCCTATGTGGTTCATTTTCTGTTAGCACAGGGCTGAAATTGTGTTTTTTCCTTGCTCTCCAGCTCTGGACGAACTCCATGTGGTGCTCACAGCTCTTGAATTATTTAAGCTCATCATGGAAAAACATCAAGTTTTGAAAATCTAGATCAGTGGTTCTCCAAGTTATTTTCCTTCTAACAGTAGAAATATTCTCTGAAGTTATAAGCTCAAATCCAAAGTTTAAACTGAGTGAAGACAGTGGCACAGTTTACAGACACCGAGAGCCTTTTCTTCCCGAGTAGCTCAAGTTTCTGTCCTTCTCCAGGAGCCCCAGCAGCAGATTCTCCAGTGCCCGGTGCCCTTGAAGGACACTGCTGCTGATCAGAAAGTGACCCAACGGGGAACAGCTCCAGCTCAGATAGTTGTGCAAACACGGGCCTTGCTGTCCGCTAGCCCTCTCGCGGGCTTCTCTGTCAGGTTCCTCTCCAGGAAGTGGGGACAGCACACAGCGCCCACTTCTGAAGCCAGTTGGTGTAGAGCTTAGAGAGTGGCTGGCTTCTATTGTTACTGATAGAGATACTTTACAACCTCTCTCCTTAGACACACATCTAGATGCAGTGTTGGTGGGATGATGGAGTGACAGGGGCCCATGCTGGTCATATTTCTCATGACTTTCTTAAGGGGAAACTCCAGTATTCCAAATTACATTCCTGAGACACACCATGTAAGCATATTTTCAATTCTGACATGCAAGTATGACATATCTAAGATGCACCCACTTTAAATTATAGATTTCAAATTTTCCCCTTAAAGATACCGCATTGATAAAAATCTTTAGGACATCATGTACTTTCCTTTGACACTATGTATGACACTTATGACAATTTCACAAGGGCAAAGATGCAAATCTAATCTCTTCATATGTAAGCAGACTTTTTATTTGGGACAGAATTACTAACGTAGAAGTTTCTGATGTCGTGACATTATTTCCTTAACTGTTTTTTTTTTTTTTTTTTGTCTGGCTCAGGCTCCTGAAAGGGAAGGTCTGGTGTGGCATGTGGAGCTGGGGATGGAACTACAGTCCCCTGGGCTTGATTGGGTTTGCTTACGCAGGTGCTTAAACAAGTGAACTACCAGCAAGGCCCTATTTCCTTAACTTTCAATAAGAATCTATGTTCTTTCTTTCCTTCTTTTGTTGCAGCTACTCAACGTCAAACACTATATTTTATGTCAGATGCAAATGATAAAGCAAGTGTCCTACCCCTTGGGTGGTGGCGGCCATGGCTCTATCTTCTGTGCCTGTGATTACTTTGCTCTTGACACGGCACAGTGAAACTTCACAGAGCCTTAGTAGGTGAGTGCTCCAGGAAAAGGCTCTGGGAGACAGCCCAAGTAGGGAGCCTGTGAGCACTGACCCAGCCCTTCCTCTGCTTCAGGAGCATTTCCCACCACCCTGGCCTGCATGCCCACACTAAGCTGGGAGAGGGCAAGCCCTGCAATACAGTGCTTCAATTCATTGGATGCATGAGCCTCTTCATATACGTATGCACATATACATAGGATACATGTGCTGGGTACTCTTGCATGAAAGCCCTAAGGAGCTCAAGAAAGGGCAGCTGTACCAAGGAAGGCAAGACAAGAGCATCAAATGGAGAACACACTGTGGAACTGGAGAGGAAGCACAATCTCCTGCTTTCACTTGTAATTTTTCCATTCAGATCCTCCCTTGCTGCTTAGTGCTGCTATTAATATTTGACTTTTGGTTCATTAGCATTGCAAAGTGGTAGAGACAATGGGTAATGACTCCATGAGTCAGCACTCCAGATGACGGCTTGACTAACCTAGTGACACAGGTCCCAGCCCTGCTACCCTGGGCTTCTGGATTCCCCTCTCCTCTTTCCTGCCCTCCTAGACCCTCCCCCTTCTCCCTCTGCCCCTCCTTCCCTTCTTCTTTCTCCTCAGGGTCCTCTCACTCAGTTCTCTTTTTATTTTCCAGGAACCTCTCTGTCTCCTGGTCAGAACTGTTTGTTTTCACATCCTTTTTCCTATGTCTTTCTGTGTTTGTTTAGCTCTCCTACTTTCTGAGGTAGCTTTCTCTTTTCTTTTCCTAATATGTTGTGTCCCCTTAACCCTTACCTGCATACACTAGGATTTTGAATTCATGTTTAAAATATTAACTGTAGTTATTAAACTAAGATCAACAATCTTAGCTTTCTGTTAAGAAAGAGGTTGGAAATTTAAAAATGCACTTTCCAAGAGGAAAAAAACATTTTTTCTTTTTGCAATGTTTCCCAATCCTCTTGTGAACTCTAAATCAGAATACTTCAGTGGAAAAAGAATAACCAGGCTCGCTATAAGCTGTTCTTAAACTTTCTTAGACAATAAACTTCACTGGTGCACACTGTCATGGAACACTGCTGGCTTACCAGGCTCTGTCATTTTATGCTCCGAAGTTTCATGGCCAGATAACTGCAAAGACCATTATTAGAAACTGAAAGTAAACATTAGCAAGAAGGAAACGTCTAGGGAGAAAACGTCTAGGGCTCAACACACCCCACGAGAGCCGCAAGACCACCCCTGGTCCTGGCACAACCTGTGTCCATCCCCTCTGCTCTAGCAGGACAGGAGCCCCCCTGACGCCTCCCCTGAGATGAGCTGGCTGCCTTTCACTGCTGTCACTATTCAGCAGAGTTATCTGGCTTTCAGTTCCAGTGTGAAATTTTATCCTGATCTGACCTCAGGCAGCCCGAGACCTGGGCCAACTGTGTCATTTCCGTCCACTAAGGCCACCACAGCTGAGGGCCGTGATGGTGACAGGGCTTTGCTTGAGCCTTCTGCCTTTAGACCCCCTCCCCTCATGCTTTGAGGTGTGGGCAGCAGCTTCAGTGCCTCTCTTGGAATGACCGGGGTTGACTGCATTGCCCACGGGAGACCAAATTAAAAGGAATTGCAGAACTTTTTATTAATTAGCTGATGACCTATGTGCTCCCCTCCCCATCTGGGAAGACACAAGAGGCCCAGTTCTTTGTTCCCTACCTGCTTTTATAGTTTCTTTGTTGCTATGGCAACTGGGCAGGAGTGTGGTGCCCCTATGTCCTATGGATGCAGGGTCACCGTAGGCATGTGATGCCACTATATCCTACAGGAGACAGCTCTCAGGCAGAGGGATTTATGGCTAAGCTGGGAGTTTGTCTCTTGTTGTCCTAAATGGGTCCTGTCTCTCCTTATCTCCTGTGTGTTTGTGAAGTTCAGAAAGATCAGGGGGAGCAGTGAGGAATGGGGTAACTTAGGTGAGGTGGCTTCTATATAAATTCTTTAGGCAGGAGTTAAACCAAAATGGATCCTGCCTCAGTCTCTTCTACTTCTAAACGAGACCAGGGTGTTATGCTAGACGCCAGCCCTCACACTCCGAATCTGTCTCTCAATGTTTTTGTGCTATATCTTCACCAGTAGATCAGTTTTCACAGTTAATTGCAAATACTGGATAAACTCAAGATGAAATTTTAGTGGAATAAGACATTGCATAATTTTCAACAATAAAAATAGTTTTAAAAATTGGTGTTGCAGTAAAAATTGCCAATGGGAGTTATTATTATTGAGTTAAAGATCATTTAAACTTAGTCTAAATTGGGTGGTACATCAGAAAAAAATCAACAAAATAAATAAAATTCTAGAAATTTAAAAGGCTTGCACAATTTGACTAGAGAAAATTGGGAAGAATCCTCTAGTGGCTCACAATGGCGGGGCTGAGGGGCACAAGGGAACAACAAAGCTGGTTGGCGTGGGGCCTGGCTGAAGAAAGCTGTGCAGCGGGGAGACTGCGTTTATGTGGTCACATTTCCAAAAACATTCTCTCCTTGTTCTTTTTTTAAAATTCTCTCTCTCGCTCTCCTTCCTTCTTTCTTTCCTTCCTTCCTTCCTTCCTTCCTTCCTTCCTTCCTTCCTTCCTTCCTTCCTTCCTTTCTTTCTTTCTCTCTCTCTTTCTTGTATTTAGCCCAGGTTCTATAGGGTCTCACTACACAGATCAGACTCATAATGATTCTGCTGTTTACACTTTCCCAGGCGCTGGATTGCACGCCCAGGCCACCAT
>PVKA01008540.1:0-66906 GCA_004027165.1 Ctenomys sociabilis
AAAAAAAAAAAAGGAATGCAAGCCTTGTGTATTTAACCCAGTCCCTCATCACTCAACTTCCAGTACCTTGGGTTTTTACATTTTATATTTGTAAAGATATAAAGTACAATGTAATGCTCCCAAAGAGATTATTTCTAAAACTTAATAAAATGCTTATTTTATAAAGATTAAAATGAGCTTATAAAATGCAGTTATTCTTAAAAGGACTTCTTGTAACACTGGGCAACAAAGTTATTCATTAATACATCCAACTCTTAGTTATCTATAACTCCGTTGTCTTTAAATTCTTCTACTTTTGTTCACCTATCATTGAGGGAGGGAGCAGAGGTGTCTTGGTCAAAGAGGTCCTGCTCTGGGAGGAGGACAAACACGATGGTGCCCAGGTAGAAGCGTTGTGGAGTACAAGTGCACTATCTAGCATCACAAATCATAGACTACTTGTGGATTGAACACAAGGCTTTCCCACCGAGCAAAAGCTCAAGTTATTTTATGTTTATAGTTTTTGTTTTGTTTTTTTGTTTTTTGTTTGTTTTTTCTGTTTTTTTGGTTTTTTTGGCAGAACCAGGAATTGAACAATTACATTGCACTTGCCAAGCAATATAATTTTAAAATGAGTTCTAAGTCACTAAGTTGCCCAGACTGGGCTCAAACTTGTGATCCTCCTCCAGAGCACTGGGATTATAGGTGTGTGCTACCAACCTCATCCCTTTAACCTTTCTATACAGAGGATTTATTTCTGACCAATTTCTTCAGGTATTTTTGCCCTCCCCCTCTTCTTCCCTTACACTCCCCTCCCCCACCCTGTTTCTTCCTCCTCTCCTACTTCTCCTCTGCTGTCTTTCCCTTCTTCTTCTCTTCTCCTTCTCCTTCTCCTTCTCCTTCTTCTTCTTCTTACTCTTTTTCTTCATAGGAACTAAACACAGGGCCTTTTACCTGCTCTAATGGAGAGACACCACCAGCCCCTCTTTCTGCACTTTGTTTTTTTCAGCACTTTAAATATGTCATCCCACTGCCTGCTGGCCTTCTAGGCTTCTGGCAAGAAATCAATAGTCAATAGGGTCGATTTGGATGTTAAAAGTCACTTCTAGAACTTTTGAGTCCAGACTGGGCAACTTAGCAAGCATTTATAGAGGTAGCAAAGTTACAATAAATATTTATGCCAGCTAACATTTCAGAGATGACTGTGTCCCAGGCATCTCTCTTGAATGCTTTAGACATGCCACTTACTATTACAACAGGACTATGAAGTAGATGCCATTAGTGTTTCCATTTTGCAGGTTAGATGCAAAGTACACTGCTCATACTCTCACCACTAGTGTCAAAGCATGTGTTCCTCAGGGGACTGTGGATGGGGGAGTTTTCTAGACAGATGCAAGAGCATGCACAAAAAAGAGACAAAAGCAAAACATGGCTAAGTTCTGTTGAAGTACTGGAGAAAAATCCAAGGCTCTCTAAGAAAAACTCTTGAGTTTAAGATAATTGGATGGATACTTTCTTTGATCTCAAGTCTGCCAATTGGTGTCCATGGCCAAGTTTGCTGAAGTGTCCTAGAACAAGTTGCCTACAGTGAAGTAAAGTAATAAATACATCAGTTAACAAAAGAAGATACAAATGCCTGTTATTTTGGTATTATATATTTTGTGTCACTTCTACATCTCTATTAATTATGCATGTTCACTCATTAATTATGCTCAGCAACACCACAAGGAAGGTGTATTATTTTTTCATGTCACAGCAGTACAATATTTTAGTAGTTTTTTTCTTAGGGTTCCTAGACAGAAGATGTGTTGCATTTCTTCCTGATGGAGCTACAGGGTATAGGATGTACTGAATACTACTAAGTTCCTGTTTAGAAATATGTGTCTTATATTTTTATGTCATGAATTTTCACTTATTAAAAGGACTGATCCCACACTTATCTGAGCAGGAAACTCACTCATTCACACATTAAACTGGAAATCCTTTTTCTGAGTTAGTGTGTATGCTAAGAAATATGATGGATCAGTTAGATACACAATCCTGGAGTAATCTGACTGGGGGACAGGGCATTGATCTAAGGAAGATGAGCAGCAACGATCCAGGTAAAACATGAGTGAAGTAAAAGTGGTCCTAGAGCCGGGCGTGGTGGCGCAGGCCTGTAATCCCAGCACTCGGGAGGCTGAGGCAGGAGGATTGTTGTGAGTTCGAGACCAGCCTGAGCTACAAAGTGAGCTTAAGGCCAGCCTGAACTGCATAGTGAGACCCTGTCTCAAAAAGACAAAAAAAAAAAAAAAAAGTGGTCCTAGGAAAGAAGGAGGTAGAGGTATGGGTTATGGAGTGCCTAAGGATTAAATCATCCTGGCAAAATATCACAGTGTAACACAGGAAAATGGTGAAAAATCCAAGGGGAAATGCTCCAGGCTCAGAGTTTCCTTGATTTCAATGATGTCCTTTAATGCCTGGCAGGTAGAATTAGGTATCTTTGTGACAAACTGAAAATATTAGGATTAGCACATGAAATACTAAGAATGTATCACTGTAACAGGATGTCTTCAGCCAGCCACAGTGGTGCCTGTAATCCCAGCACTGGGGAGGCTGAGGCAGGAGAATTGCAGCAAGTTTAAGGCCAGCCTAAGCTACATAGTGACTTTTTTTCTTTCGTTTTTTTTTTCAGAACTGGGGATTGAACTCAGGTCCTTGCACTTGCCAGGAAATCACTTGTTCCACTGAGCCATCTCCCCGGCCCTGAAATACTAAGAAAGACTAAAAGTTCCTGAAAAGGCTCAAGGAACCTACAAATTCTATGTAACCTATGTACCTTTATTTGCTGAAGCCTGCCAATCAGCTTGGCAGTCAAATGCCATTAATAATCTCATCAACAATTAAAAAACTAAGTAGGTGATGAGATAACTATGGTAGGTATTGATATAAATCCACACTTGCTGGTAACCCTAAAATATTCCCTACTAGTTTCAACCATACCCCCATGCTCTGAATAGAATTGAGGCATACCATGAAATAAGTCGGAAAAAATAATCTATGTGCCCTTAGGACAGCTGGGGTAGGGAAAAGTATAGGAAACTGCCATGCTGCACTCTCCTGAGAAACAAAGCCCCTTGCTTTCAGCTTTCCCTGACTTGCATACATCAAGCTATCCATTGTGTTGCTAAACTGAAGAGCTTCTGTGCCTGGTACAACATTACTCTGTTTCTCCTTACAGCCAATGCCTGCGAAATTTCCCTTCCCTAGCACTCTCCCATGACCCCCATCCACCTCCCTGATTGATACCAGTAAAAGGCATGAGCTTTTGGACTTTGTGGCCTTTGCTCCATACACTGCTCATGCCAGAGCTCCTCATCTGCAGAACTTTCCCTCTTAGTCTTTCTTTAGCATCTATGTGCCATACTGCCAGGTGGGAGACCTGAATCCTCCATTGAGGTTTTGGTAGAAAAGCAAGTTGCAGAACAATTTGTACAATAGCATACTGTCAGGGGCCAGGGAGATGGCTCAGTAGAATAAGTGCTTCCCTGGCAAGCACAAGGGCCTGAGTTCAATCCCTGGCTCTGCCAAAAAAAAAAAAAAAGAAGAAGAACAATAGCATATACTGTCTTACAATAAAAACAAAAACCTCAAATGGTAATGTCTTTGAGCACATGCATACCATTATATTATTGTTTTATATCTGTACTTAGGTTTAATATATAAAATTTGTGTACAAATACATACATAGGTATATGTATAAACATATATTTGTATGTGTACAAGCATTCCTCATTTAATGCCCTACCTGTGCACCGACAGAGAGGTGTTGAGAATGTATGTGCATCTCTTTATTTAGACTTATTACCCATCATATATATATATATATATATATATATATATATACATCCCTTGTTTATGCAGTACTGTAACTTTTGCTGATTTACTGTACAGTATTCATTTATACTGTTATAAATTATAGTACTGTGTGTAAGAGTTATGCTAATAAAAGTGAAGTCAACAGGTTGGAGTTTCTTCTGAACATTTTTCTTGCTGGAAATATAGTAATGTATATGTTCTATGCAATTCCTCATTTATCAACCTGTTAAAGCCTGGTCATTAAATAAGTGTTTATGTATATAATGTATAGGCATATTTTATGCATATGTATATATATATAGTTCTCTAATAAACTATATTTAAAATCTATTTTATTGTCACTTATGCTATTTTACATATTTTCTGCTACTTCCATATATATATATACACACACACACACATATTTATACATACACATATGTGGGGACAGAAAGAGACAGAGAGAAAGAATGTGTGCTGATGCTTCGGATGAGGAGAAAGTGAGACGGGGCCTCAGAGCAAAGAATTTTAGATTTTCTACAAGGTAGCCCAGAGGGCCATTAGGGATGATGTGAGGGTTCTCCTGGGCAACCTGAGCACCAAACTCCACTACTGCCCTCACCTTCCGGCCAGGCTTTCTTCCACCTCAGGACCACCTGCTAAGATTCACGCGCAGGAAACATCCCACCTTCCTCCTCAGGTGAGAGGGTCCAGCTGAAGGCCCCGCACACTCACAGCCTAGTGTCCTCCTGTCCAGGTGAACTGCCGACCACCCTACAGTCACTTCTGGGTCAACTGCGAACTTTTCGGGAGGGGTGAAGAGGATGTCTGAGGCGAAGGGGCTCTGTGGCCCAGAAGCGCAAAGCAGACGGCCGAGCGCAAAGCAGACGGCCGAGGCTTTGGCCGCATCACCGGCCTCATCCCCCCACCCGAGTGGTGGTGAAAGCAGGTGAGCGGTGGATGGCAGAGCCCCTGTGCCGAGGGAGGGGTGTTGGGGATGTGAGCGCAGCTCTCCTCAGGCTCGAATCCAGTTTTCTCACCTCAATGAGCCTTGAGGAAGCGTGCAAGGAAGCTCGAATCAAGTCTAGAGCCAAAGGGAGTAACAGTAGTCGACAAACGTTCCCGGGAGCCTGCTCCAACACGTCAGTGTATTCCGCGCCTCCCCAATCCAGGGTTAGCAGCCATCAACTCCTCCTCTAAAAGGATGTACGGAGACACAGGGTAATACCGCGCTTAAAATCTTAGCTGGTAACAGCGGGCTTCACCGCACACTTCGAAGAGAGATGTTATCGCTAGAGTTCACGTGTGAAGAGGCCTGAATCCAGGCATAGGACTAGAATATGCTATGTGATCCCCACGTCGGACACCTGAGGCCTGGGCTGTGGCGTGCGGAGGCAGTAGCTGCGGGGGCACGGATGGAGGCTCAGTCAGAGCGCGGGAGACCCGCGGGCCAGAACTAGGGACAGCTGGGGTTGGCCCAGAGGTTCCCACCCAATTTCCGGGTTGAGGAATCTACAGGAAGTGGGCCTCAGGTGCTGAGCAGAGCCTGAGAACCCAGCAGTCCTTCCCACCAATCCTCCCTCAGTGGTGGGCGGGGCCTGAGGACTCCACTGTCCTTCCTGCCAATCCTCCCTCAGTGGTGGGCGGGGCCTGAGGACACAGCTGTCCTTCCCTCCAATCCTCCCTCAGTGGTGGGCGGGGCCTGAGGACTCCACTGTCCTTCCTGCCAATCCTCCCTAAGTGGTGGGCGGGCCTGAGGACACAGCTGTCTTCCCTCCAATCCTCCCTCATGGTGGGCTGGGTGGCACGAGGGAGAATGCTGCGTCACAGACAGGCGAGCGAGCGATAGGCGGGAAGCACGTGGCGCCAGAGCCTCCGCTGCCCATCCTCAAGGCCAGCTGCCTTTTCGGCCCTGCTGAGCCCAAGTCAGGTAGCCTGACGCCATCCGAGTCCATTCCCCTGCGAGCGGCCCTTTCATGCCCTCGCCAGCGCGGCTCCCTCCCATCCAGCGAACCGGGCGCACCTGTCCGCCCTCTGAGACGCCCCATGCGTCTGTCTGGCACTGCACGCCTTAACTCTCTTCTCCCTTGCTCATGGAAATGGTTTGCAACTTTCTGACGCAATTCTGCCTTTGGTCAGAAGAGGGAGGAGTTGTGTTCCCACTAGTTACGCAGTCCCAACAGCCGTTCAGCAAGTTGGGCATTCGTAGCTGTTTATCCAACGCCTCCTCTTGAAAGGATTTGTGTTGATCATGTGGTCTGGATACCGCGGCAGAGATGGTGGGGGGTCCTGTAGTGTATAGTCTAAAAAGACACTCCTGAGTTTGAGCTAAAGGAGCCTTTCGAACCTGGGGAGAGAGCTCAGCAGAATAAGCACTTCCCTGGCAAGCTCAAGGGTCTGAGTTCAATCCCCGGTTCCACAAAAAAGCCTTTCAAGCTGGATTATATGTTTGTTTTTAATCTTTACTAGGTCCTGTGGTAGGATTGGAGAACCACTGCTGGATTTTTACCTTTGGAAATGGCAATTACAAATAAGAGCTGCTTTTAGTCTAAATCCCTGCCTGGCAAGCACAAGGAATCTGGTTCGGTCTCTTGTACTATATGCAGGTGTCAGAATGGCCAAGTGGTCTAATGCGCCAGACTCAAGGCATGAACCTGGTACTATATGCTGTGTCCAGCCCCGAAACTAAGCCTGATGGTGCACACCTGCAATCCCAGCGCTGGGGAGGCTGAGACAGGAAGATCATTATGAGTACAAGCTGCATGGCAAGACCCTGCACCAAAGAAATAAAAAATTAAAAAGATGTTAACACTTTCAAATCTTTTTTTAGTTTTTTTGTAATGAGGATCGAACTCGGGACTTTGTGCTTGCCTATTCCACTGAGCTGTGTTCCCTTCAAATCCTTTTATGTAGTCTTTTTTTTTTTTTCCTTTTGCGAGCAGTCTAGGGCCATTCATATACTCTGATTTTATTGCGGTTGTTGTTGTAAGAGCCTTTGTTTTAAAATAAATGCCATAATTGACGAGTGCTGTGCAGACCCATGTTCTTTCCTTGTAAACCAGAAGAGGAAGAGGAACTGGTTGCCACAGTCTGAGGCTGAGCAGCAAGAGGACGTGCCAGGTGTTTTGATTGAGCTCCTTGGTTAGCACCTTCCTGCCTCAGCTTTCTGGTCAGGAACAACAAAGGGACTGCTCATCAGAACAGGATGGGGGGATAAAAAAGAGAACATGCCTGGGTGTTTGACTCAGTCTGCAGGTAAACTCCCAGCTCTCACCTCAGTCCCCTAGCTGGAAAAGATAGAAGTGGTTGTCTGACTCAAAGGAGGCACTAGGGAAACCTGATCCCGTTCCTCAGCACATGTGTGATGTGGAGCTGCCATGTGGACTTCGAATGACCCCAAAGAGGAGGGAACCTGTTCTCAGTGCTGCCCAGAGTACCTTGAGGCCCTCACCAAATTGCTTAGGTAAGAAAACCCCAGACCACAGACCCTCCCTGGTGACTGTTCAGGAGCACGGAGTCCTGTCATTTCCTCTTCCTCACAGAAGGGAGGGCATGTGAACCGGCCACTCATAGACAGCTGCTGTTGCCCAGACCTCACTCTACTGCTCCTCCAGGACTCTGTGGGCTGAGCCTGAGCACCTTTTCCAGGTAGACATTCTTCTCCCCATTCTTCCCACCTACCTGTCCAAGGCACCATCTAGAACCTTCTCCCAGCAGCCCCAGTTCTCCTTGTTCTCTTGTCAGAAACCCTGTGTCAGATCCCAAATTAATACTCTGCTTTCTTCACAAAGAATTCTGGGGTCAGGATTTTAGGTCTGGGACAAGAACCTGAGGGCATGGGACAAGATGAGGTCCTTCTCCCCTGAGCTAGGCCCTCACTGCAGCACAGCTTGGGGAAGACAGGTTTCCAACCCCACAGCCCTCCTTCAGTCCTTGTCAATATGGGGAGCTCCCATCTTACCTGTCCCACTCACCAGGCCCTCTTAGAATACAGCACCATTTCTCTTCAGGCCCTGACTTTTATGGCAGGCCGTGCATCCTCACTCAGTCTGAGATCTGAGTGCAGCCAACGGTTCCCTTGCTGTATCCCCTCTGGCTGTTGTTGCCTGAAGACCTTTACCCCAGCGTTCAGGAACTCCTCTGTTATAGCTTCTCAGACTCCCCCCTGATCCATGTGACCTCAACACCTTGTCTCAAGAGTTCCTTGGAAATGCCATTGTGAGCATCATAGCTTCCTTTTTCTTGACTGATCTCATTTGCAATTAATCCTAGGCCCCTGAATTTCCGCACATCACAAGATTACACAACACTGGTGTCGACTCTGACTGAAGTCCTACCCTGTTCTCTGCCCTCCTTTTTCCAGGTATGGCTTCTCTCTGACCACCATCCTCTCTCCCCATCTCTACATCTTGACCGCAGTCATTTTTTACTTAAGCCAGGCTGGTCTCTTCCCCTGGCAGCACCAGAATATCCACTCCTTCCCCACTTAAGAGTTCACTACCTCCTTTCCCCAGACCTTTTGGTCAGCCCCTGTACTGGAGAGGAGAGTGAGATTCTAATGTGATCTCTGCATTGAAATCTGTACAGTTGAGTCTATGGGGAAAACAGTGGTCATGGAGGATGCCATTCTAATGCTTTTCATCAGAAAACATAGTTCCCCAAAGTTAAAGTTCAAAACATGAAATTGAGGAAACAGCTCTCCAGAAGGAACAGGCAAAAAAAAGGGACCTCTCACAAACTGAAAGGCAGTCATTTTTTTACTTCTCAAAGCAAGACCAAATGTCTTGGTATCCCCTCTCTGCACACAAGGCAATGTTCCATTCATATCATTCTTAAAAAGCAAGACCTGGACCAGAGAGATAGCCCGGTGGCCTAAGCACCTGCCTAGCAGGTATTTGATCTACCTACCTGGATTTGATCTCCAGTACCACATGCCAGACACTGAAATCAGGTGTGTTGGAGCACACCTGTAACCTCAGCTCTAGGGAGTCTGAGACAGGAGGATCACTATGAGTCTGGGCTGTGTAGTAAGACCCTATGCCAAATAAATAATTTTAAAATGTTAAAACAAGACAAAGTATAAAATGCTCCCTGAGGACATTTCCTCCAACCCCCTCCAGGGGGCTTTCTCTGTTTGCCTTAAAATCATACCAAGATACGTTGTCTGAGGCTCTCAGGCCTTCTGGCTGCCACTTTGGTGACTAATTAATCTAACCAAGCTAGATTTACCTCTTTGAATTCCCCTTCTCTAGCATTTCCCTTGAAACCAACACATCACCTTGATACAGCAGTGCCTCAGTAATAGACACCACTACCAAGTGGCTCCAAGCAGGATTTTACATAAGCTGATTGGCTTTCCATGTTTGCGTGTGAGTTTTCCTGAAACTTAGGCCCTTGTCTGGAGATGGGCAGTGGACTCATAGTAAGTGTGGGGTAATATTAACTTTTTTTGTTTTTTTTGTGGAACCGGGGATTGAACTCAGGCCCTTGTGCTTGCCAGGGAAGCGCTTATTCCACTGAGCTATCTCCCCAGCCCGACTCATAGTAAGTGAACCTCTGTGAGTAACTGGTCCCCAATGAGGCCGGTATTGGCCTGCGAAGTTAAAATGTCTTAAAGGCCATCCCCACCCCCGGGGCACAATGAGTCAGTGATTGAGCCTGGGCGTAGTGGCAGGTGCTTGTAATCCCAGCTCTTGGGAGGCTGAACACAGGTGTATCACTATGAGTACTGTCCTAATGAGACCCTGTAGACCCGGTAGACCCTTACTAAAATACAAAAAACAAAGTCTTAAAGGACAAGTTAAGGCTATAGCCAAGGCTGTTTGACTTCAACCCCAATTAACTAAAAGCATTTGTGAGGCTGGGGAGATGGCTCAGTCAGATAAGTGCAAGGGCCTGAGTTCTAATCCCTGGCTCTGCCAAAAAATAAAAGTATTTGTTACTGATTGATTTTTTTATATAACAGCCATTCTTTCTAGAGTGGGATAGAAACTCAGTGTTGTTTTAATTTGTATCTCTTGAATGATCAGTGATGTTAGAAAATTTTTATATAAATATATATATATGTATGTTTTAATCTGAGAAGTATATATCCATCTCAGATGCCCATTTTTTATTGAGTCTTTGAATCTGACTGATCTGCTTTTTCTGTTCTTTATATGTGCTATTATTCCTTTGTCTGGCTAAAAATTTTTCCAATCTGTGGGTTGTCTTTTACTCTTTTGATGATTTCTTTTGCTATGCAAGATAGTTAATAAGATGAGATCCCAGTTGTTTTGTATTATTTCCCATAAGATCTGCTTTTATTCTTTAACTCTTTGCCTACATATATGTCATCAGGAGTTCTATCCATTGTCTCTTTCAACAGATTTAGTGTTTCTGTTTTGTTATTTAGATCTTTGACCCATTTTTGTTTTAATTAAGAGCATGGTGATAGACAGAGGTCTAATTTTAGTTTTCAGCATGTGAAAAACCAGTTTTCCCAGCACCATGTGGTAAAGAGGCTGTCTTTCTTCCAGTGAACATATTTGGCCACTTTGTCAAAGGTAAAGTGGCTGAGTATGTTTGAAATTGTTTCTTTGTCTTTTAATCTGTTCCATTGATCCTCTGGTCATTTTTGGCAGAGGGAAGGATGGGAAGAACCATGCTATTCTTTTTTCTGTGTTTAGGACAGGGTCTACAGGGTCTCACTTTGTACATCAGGCTCATAATGATTCTCCTGTTTTCAGCCTCCCAAGTGCTGGGATTACAGGTGCATACCACCATGCCCAATCTCAATCCCTGTCTCAATACATCCCATGGGCAAGGCCAGTACAGCTTGCCAGGGATCAAACCCCGGCCACTGTACTTTGCCTAAGCAGGTGCTTTAGTCTGCTGAGCTATCAGGCCAGCCTGTACCATGCTGTTTTTATAAAAGTAGTTCTGTAGTATAGTTTCAAGTCAAGGATTGATGCCCCTGCTTTGCATTTGGTGCCTAGAATTGCCTTTGTTATTCAAGGTCTTTCCTGGTTCCAAATGAATTTGAGGATTGTTTTCCCTAATTATGTGAGGTATGTTAATGATGTTTTGATTGGGATCACATTAAATCTATATAGCAGTTTGAAGAGGATAGCCATTTTCATATTTCTTCTTCCTACTCAAGAACAAAGGATATCATTCCATTTTCTTTTTTTTTTCTTTTTCATTCCATTTTCTGATACCTACATCAATCTCCATTTTCAGAGTACTGTAGTTTTTAAATAGAAATCTGTTAATTTCATTTTTTATGATACTATTGTAAAGGGTATTATTTCCCTAATTTCTCCCTTAGTCTGTTACTTATGTACAAGAATGCTATTGATTTTTCAGAGTTAACTTTGTTTTTAGCTACATGATCAAATTTTATTGTTAAATCTAGAAGTCTTTTAGTCGGCTTTCTATGCAGAATATCATATCACCTGCAACTAATGATAATTTTACTTCTTCCTTTCCTATCCTTATTTCTTTTTCATAACTGATTGCTCTAGCTAATGTTTCCAGAACTATATTGAATAGAAGTGGTGATAGTAGACAACCCTGTCTTGTTCCTGATTTTAGACTAAATGTTTTCATTTTTTGATTACTTAGTATGACATTGGCTGTTGGTTTGCCAAAGATGGCTTCAATAGATTGAGAAAAGACCATCTATTCCAATTTTCTGTAGGGTTTTATCATGACCGCATGTTGAACTTTGTTAATGTTTTTCCTGTATATATTAAAATGATCATGTGTTTTTTTGTCTTTGCCTTTGTTGATATGTTGTATTGCATTATTTGATTTGCATAGGTTGAACTATCCATTCTTGGGATAAATCCCACTTCCATAGTGTATGATCTTCTTGATGAGTTTTTACATTCTGTTTTCTAGTATCTTATTGAGAATTTTTGCATCTATGTTGATTAGGAATATTGGCCTGTAGTTCTCCTTTTTGATTTGGTCTTTCTCTGGTTTTGGTATTAAGATAATACTTGCCTCCATAAATGACTTAGGTAGTACTGCTTCCCTTTTAATTTCATTAAAGAGTTAAACTTCTTGTAGAATTCATTAGTGAGCCCATTAGGACCTAGACTTTTCATTGTTGGTAAGTTTTTGTTATTACATTTTCAATTTCACTAATTGATATTAGGTTAGTTAGAATTTTCATATCTTCTTAATTCAACTTTGATAATTCATATATATCTAGAACTCTGTCCATTTATTCTTTGTTTTCCATCTTATTAAAGATTCTCGAAGTAGATATTGATCTTCTAAATTTCTATGAGCTATGCAGTGATTTCACTTTTTTCATTCCTTATTGCATGAATTTGAATGTTTTCTTTCCTTTTTTGATAAGGTTGGCTAGGGTTTTATCAATTTTATTTATTCTTTTAAAAAAACAGCTCTTTGATTCATTCTTTGTGTTGTTTTCTCAATCTCAATTGCATTAATTGTTTCTCTAATCATAATTTCCTCCCTTGTATGGGTTTTGGGCTTGACTTGCCCTTGTTTGTCTAGGAGCTAGAAGTGCAGCATTAAGCTGTTTATATGTACTTGTTCCATTTTCCTGATATGAGACTTTGGCACTCTAAATTTGCCTTTTATCATAGCTTTCATTGTGGTCCATAAGTTCCAGTATTGTTATGGTTTGTGTCTAGTTGTTTTCCTAAAGCCACATGCAGTCATGGAATAGACTTTTAGGCTTTGTGGTTAATTTATGATCCTACACTGGGATTATGGATCTGACTACTGCTAGGATTATGGGTGTGAGTGCTATCCCCAGCCTGGGCCAGAGAGCCTAAAGACAATGTAAGGGAGACAGACTTTGCTCTCTGCTGCCATTGTTGTTGCTACTCCTCCCATCTGCTCTTGCTATCTTGCTGTTTCCTGCCACCATAAACTGCTACCCTCTGCCACATGCCACTCTGCCTTAGAGCCGGCTAAATATAGACTAAAACCTCTATACCTGTGAGCTGAATAAACCTTTGCTTCCTTAATTTTGGGTGCCATGTATTTTGTCCCAGCAACAACAAATAACTGAGACAAGTATATTCTATTGGCATTATCATTCAGTTGTAGGATGACTCACTGGTTGTTCAGGAGGGTATTACTTAATTTCTGTGTGTTTAAGGAATTTCTGTGGTTTCCTTTGCCATTCCAATTTCATCATACAATGCTTAAATAATATGTATGGAATAATTTCAATTCCTTTGCTTTTAAGAATGTGGTACGGACAAGAATGTTCTATGTACAGCTGAGAAAAATGTATCTTCTGATGTTTTGTGGTAGAACACTATTAAGAACATTTTCTTAGTAGAAACATCTACCAAGCCCATTTGTTCACAGGTTTGGTTCAGTTCAGATATTTGTTTATTTTTTTCTGGTTGATATAACCAGATCAATCTGGAGATCTATTAAGGTCTCCCATTATAATTGTGCTTATTTGATTTTTCCATGTCCCTTAATATTTGCTTTGCATAATGTGTATAATATACACATTTATGGTTATTATCTCTTCTCAAAGTTTTCTCTTAACAAATACATAATGTCCTTTGTCATTTGATCATTCTTGGTTTGAAGTATAACGTAGTTTACATGTTCTGCAAATAGAATAGCTACTCCTTTTTTCTGGATTTGTCATATAGAGTAATGTTTTCCATCCTTTGACTTTCAGTCTATGGATTTCTTTTTGAGTTAAATGTGTTTCTTGTATACAGCATATTATTGGATGTCTCTTTATCCATTCTGCTAGTCTGTTTCTTTTAACTGGTGAATTGAGACAATTTACATTGATGGTCATAACTCATATGTATTGCCTTACCGTTGCCATATTATTTTCTTACAGTAGGTTCCCTGTCTTTCCTCTCTGTTTAATTATTTGGCCTGTCTAATGGCTTCTTTCTATTGGTGTTCTTGAAGTTGTGGTCATTTTTATCTCTTTTTATAATATCTTTCCTACACTTTCTAGCGGTATTTTGGTTGTCATGAATTTCTCCAGTTGTTCATTGTCATGGTAGTATCTTTTGTCTCTATTAATTCTGAAAGATACTTTCACAAAGTTTAGCAATCTGTGTTGGAGGTTGTTTTCTTTAAAACTTGGAGTACTTCACTTGAAGCACTCTTTGACTTGAGGGGTCTGTGTTGAGAAGTCTGCTGTGATTACGATGGGCTTTCCTTTCTAGGTGACTTGTTCCTTTTCTCTAACAGCTTTTAATATGCTGTTCTCTTGAATAAAGTAAGTTGATGTGAAAAAAAATATGCTGTTCTTAAACTGAATGTCGAGGGCCTTGATTATCACATACTTTAGTGTAGATTTGTTTTGGTCATGAAGTTCTGTAAACTCCTATTTGTATATCAAAGTATTTTTCCATGCTTTGGAAGTTTTCTGCCATTACCTCTGTAAAAGTCTGTTTATGTTGTTTGCATGGATTCTTGCATTTTTATTGACTCCAGTCAATGTCATGCTGTTCTTCTCTACCACTTCTCACAGTTGTTGGATTGTTTTTTTCCTGTTCCTTTGCTATTCTTATGAGATCCTCCCTTTCATGATTGCTAGCCACAGTCCTGTATTCTAAGTCCAATATTCTGTCTTCACTTTCATATATGCAATTTTGTGAACTTTCGGTGGAATTTTTAATTTCCTGAACATCTGTTTGAATCTGTTTCATGCATTCCATTTCTTTTCTATGTTGGGCATTCATGATTTTCATCATTTTCCTATGATCCACTGTTTTATTAATCTATATCTACACTAGATTTGTTGAGTACATCCTTCATGATGGTTGTCATCTCTTTTTCATGTGAGAGATAATTTTTATCAGATTTCTTCTATAGCCTCATGCATTTTTTTTTTACTTATGTTATGTTAATTCAGAAATTTCAGACGTGTGGCTTCCATTTTCCTGTATTTTGTCCCCCTGGATTTGTTCTGGGTGGGCTGGAGATCTGAGGTTCTATTTTGATCTGTATCTTGTTGTTTCCTTTTTATTTAATTTTATTTTCTGTGTTGATTCTTACAAATTTTTATAGTAGATAGCTTTATCACTACTATCCATTCTTCAAGGATGTCTTTCAGGTGTAAGATGTTGTTGGTTTTTGTGTATGTCTCCCAAGGTCCTACCTTCCTAATTTATTAGGATGAGATCTTGGTACCGCTCAGCCCCCAGTCCTTTGGTACTGGACTATGGTGATGGTTATTACCCCAGACAGTCACACTGTTGCTACACAAAGGAAAACAACTGATTACAACATATATGATACCTGGCTAAAGTACTATGATTAGCAATAACAATTGTATCAGATAAAGAGAAATTTGGTAGAATCAAGGATGTAGGACCAAGGATGATCATGATCACACAAGCTTTGGGAAACTAGAGAAGAGAAAGAATGAAGGCGTAAGCAAAGAATAATCAAAGATAACTAGAAAGCTTAGAGATAATGTTCACTCACAAGAAAATCACGCTGTCCCTATGCATGCTTTCACTGGTGCCCCCTCTACCTGCACTGCTGCTGCCAGTGATCCCTAACCCTACTAACTCACTGCTTCCCCCACGGCTCCTGTGGCAGGGTGATGCAGAGTGGGGTGCTGTGGGCTGAATTTCAACTCCTGCTGCTGCTGGACAGCCCAGGGCCACTCAGTCCCACAGTACAAGGCTGCTTAGGTCCTGTATCCCTCAAGCTACTGATCATGGGGTGAGAGGGGTCATGCTGTTTCAATCACTGCTCACCCAGCCATTCCTTAGAGGATCCAGTAAGCTCTCGGAAAGGAAAGGAAAGGAAAGGAAAGGAAGGGAAGGGAAGGGAAGGGAAGGGGAAGGGGAAGGGGAAGGGGAAGGGAAAGCGAAAGCGAAAGGGAAAGGGAAAGGGAAAGGGAAAGGAAAAGGAAATCTGGCCACTCCTTGGGCAGGGAGCAGTTTCCCTGCTCCTGTGTGTGCCTGTGAAATTTCCTGCCATGTCTCAGCATCCTGTTTGGCAAAAGAGGCCGGGACCTCATATCCCAAGTCTGTTCTGTGCCACTTGAGTTAGCTGCATTATTTCCATTTTTTCTCTTCTTTTAAACTTACTAGTATGGCAGCCTACAACTGGGTGACCCACCAGCAGCCTGTGGGCTGCACTGCCCTTTAAGTCATATATCTAGTTTTTATTTGATCTATAGGTTTCTTGTTTCAGATTGGGCTTCAAGATGTGTGCTTTCTTGTGTATCTACTTGATCTTCTGTAAGTGGCTCCTCCTCTCCAGCTATGTTCTGACCCCACTGATCTTTTTAGAGCTAAATACTTTTTTCTCATTCCAGTTTTTTTTTCTTTTTGCAGAACCAGAGATTGAACTCAGGCTCTTGTGCTTGCCATGGAAGCGCTTATTCTACTGAGCCATCTCCCCAGCCCTCATTCCAGTTTTTATTTCCCCTCTTATACTAGATGGACTCTTAGATTTTCTTAAATATGGCAAACAAAGTGATTCTGAATTTCTAGATGTAGTATCATGACCATTACATTCTCTGTTAGTAGTTGCTTAAAGGGATTTAATATACATGTTTTAATGTGTCACAATCTGCCACCAAATGACACACCACCTCACACACACAATAAGGGTCTTGTAATAATGTGCTTTCATTTCTTCTTCCCAGCCTTGTGCTGTTTTACTTTAAATAATTATGAACCCAGTATGATCTTTGTTGTTTCTGTATTCAACGATAACATTAAATCTTCTATTCAAAAAAAAAAAAAAATAGGGAGGAATGCTTACTCACGTAGCTAGCACTGACAGTACTTCTTTCTTTTGTATAGATAGAGATTTTGGTTCGGTGCCTTTCCTGGCCTCATCGTAAAGACCTTAATTAACTTACCTATGGAGTACATCTGCTAATGATGAATTGTTTCAGAGTGTATGTCTGAAATCCTTTTGTTTCACCTTTATTTTTGAAAGATATTTTTCAGGGCATGGGATTTTGTCCTCTTTTATCATGTCAGGAAAGAGAATGAACCCAAGCTAATTTGCTCCATCTTGGTTGGAAGCAGCCATCCCAACATGGACACTTTAACATTCTTTTTTAAAAACTGTATTTAATTAGAAGCATTCAGAATGTCAACAAAACAGCTGCAAATATTTTTCAATTAGAGAGTGGTATTCAGTTAACAGAACAGCATTGATTTCATACAAGCTGCATCAGAGACAACTGAAGAAAAACTACCATCCCCATATATAGCTAATTCGTGCTGTGCACAACAAGAACCTGCTTTCAACTTCTGTGCCAACTTACAGCCCCACACTGTGCCAGGCAAGGTTAGTGGCTATTGAAAATACCACCAAAACAGGGCTATTTAAAGACATTCAATGGTGTGTTAACTGTACAAAAAAAAAAAAAAAAAAAAAACACTGTGCAGTTTAGAAACAAATCTTAGTCTTACATTTCAATTTTTCTCTTCAAAAGGAGAGAGTTGTGTACAGAGGAGTTAAATTTTATAGACAAGCAAAAACTTGACTAGAACCAATTTATTCATCATTACCATCCTCTTCATCTTCCTCCTTTTCCTTCTTCTTCCTGCTTTTTTCAGCCTTGCCCAACTCACTTTTTTGCTGTGTCAGGTTCTCCTTGAGCCAGTAGATAGCAATGTCCCCTTCATACTTTTCCCTCCGTTTAGCAGCCTTCTTCTCAAAGGGCTGCTTGTCTTCTGCTGCAGTGTCATTCCGCATGTCTCCAAGTGTCTTTGTGACATCACCAATGGAGAGCCCAGGAAGTTCTCCTTTCACTTTTGAGCGATACTCAGAACAGAACAAGAAGGCTGAAGGAGGCCTCTTGGGCACTTTGGGATCCTTGAACTTCTTTTTTGTTTCCCCTTTATGAGGAATCTAAGTTTTCATTTCTCTTTCATAATGAGCCTTGTCTGCCTTTGCCACATCTTCAAATTTTCCTTTCTCTTTAGTAGACATGTTCTTTCACCTCTCTGAGCACTTCTTAGAAAACTGAGAAGTTAACAGAAGCGTCTGGATGGTGCTTCTTGTGCTCCTCTCAGCTGATCTGCACAAAGAATGCACAGGCTGACACTGTGCCTCTCCACTTCTTAGGATCTCCTTTCCCAGGTTTACTTGTTTTACTCAGCAAGGCACAAAGTCGCCCACTGCCCGTCCAGCTCGCGCGTGTCCTGGCACTGTCTCTATAGAGCTCAATGTGCAGCAGTGGTTTTGAGGGCCATACACTTTAAAATCACCACCCTGAGCCTCTGACTTTGTAGATGTTTGTTTTTGAATGGTGGTGCCTGAGAAAGGCAAGGACTTGGACTACTTGCACAAATGTGCCCCAAAGCTTACTCTGGAACTGTACTAGCAATACCACTTTACTAAAATAAAGGAACTCTTGTATTTTTTCTTTGCAAAAACATTTATTATCCAGAATTAGGACAAAATGTCACAGTACCTGCTCTTTTGTGATTAACATAATTCATTCTTTTTAGGGCTTGTTGCATTGTTAGAAATAATGTAGTGTTTCCAGCCACCCCTACCATTTTTCAAATGAAGTGTTGAGCCTCAAGGACCATTTCTTATGGCCAGTCTGTGGTGTACCCAGATTCTTTCTGGAAGCTCATGATAGGCATAGTCAACCTACTTTAAGGATTCTGCTGCCACAAAAGCAATTTCTAGTTAGTTTGACTTTTTCTTGAAGAACAGCTTTAGTTGGGTGGTTAATTGTGCATGGTGGCCTATCCCTATATTTCCAGATGCAGCACTTGAGAGGCTGAGGAAGAAGGATCACTTGAGCCCGGAGTGTAACACCAGCCTGCGCACCATGGTGAAACCCCCACCCACTCATTCCCCACCCCCCAGAAAGGCAGGCACAGCAGGGCACACCTGTAATGCCAGCACTGTGTGTGTGTGTGTGTGTGTGTGTGTGTGTGTGTGTGTGTGTGTGAACAATGTCTATATATTAATTTTTCAATTAAAAACTAAACTGCTAGATTATTTTAGGGGAGAAAAAAATCCGTCATGGAGAGCTTCACACCTCTCTGGCCCCTTCTCACCTGACAGAGTCCAAGCAACAACACAGGGATGCTGTCAGTAGTGAGTCCTATGCCTTATATTGCACTCACTGGGCAAAGACTGCTGTGCTGATGGCAGAGATCTGGATAATTAAGGACGCCTCCTCTGAACATGGCATATTCTGGTTTCGGTATGATAGTGGCAGGCGTGCAATTGCCTTTGGGGCAGGAAATCTGTGGCTGTTGAATTAGTTTGGATGCAGAAAGGAGAGAACTTCATGAAACAGTTGGTGTAACACAGTGCTGGTTTTCTCTCTGCATTCTCCATGTCCAAGAAATAATAGGACAGAAGGAAACTTAAATAATGGAAGTTGTGCAGATTGGTCCAGAAATACTTTATCACATGCTTCTGTCCGCTTTGATTTGGTTTTCACCATCCTCGGTCCTTGCTCCTCTTCTTCCGTCCTCTCTCTTTTTTGGCTGCTGGTAATTGAATCCAGAACCTCAAGAATGCTAAGGCACACACTCTGCCACTGAGCTACATCCTCAGCCCTGACTGGGTCTTTTGAATGTGCCAGGGAGCCATATTCCAATATTGCAATTTAATATTTTTACCAACTACCCTAAAAGATCTTACTATGATGGCTACTTGACCATTGAGCACTAAACATTCTTTGTTGCGTTTTATCAAGAAAAATTGTTCTCTTAGAATATACAGTGGACCATGAAGATATCTGTCTTAGTTACTCTTCTCTTGTTGCTGGGACAAATACCTGACACTCAAGAAAGAGGGAAGGAAAGGTTTATTTAGCTCACAGTTACTGGAGATCTCAAGACACTGGAAAAGAGGCTGGGGCGCTGCAGTATGCAAGCACCTCTGAGGGAGTCTGCTGGCTGGGGGCAGCTCTAGCAGTCAGTTCAACGGTTCACACCTCTGTGGCCCCGCCCCTCAAGCCCCGCCCTGGTCCTCTGGCTCCACCCCCTCGAGTCTCACGCTGCTCCTCAAGCGGCTACTGCCCCATGATTTACATGAGACTTTGGGGGATAGCTAAATACAAACCATAACAACATCCATTGTGGATTTAACAGTTTTTGTCTTGATCAGCTTTTTTTTTTTTTTTTTTTTTTTTTTTTTTACCCAAGCACTTCAAAATACAGATAAAATAGCATCCTACTCCCGAATAGTGTAGTGTGAATCTATAGAAAGTAAGGACATTTTCCTAAGTAATTACAACACTATATTCCCACCTTACAAACTTTCTTTCTTTTAGATGTACATATTCTGGTTCAAATACTGGTAATGTGAGTGGTCAGCACTGTGTTTACATACTAGTGCCTTAAAGGAGCAGGATAAGACAGGCCTTACTGGAAGAGAAAAATCAAGAGACCCATGAAAGCTTCTGACTGAAAGAACTTTAGAGTTAAATCATCCTGGTGTTTCAATTTGCCTTCTAAGCCTTCATTCTATATTAGCAGCCAATCTTTTATATTCTTGGGCAGGAGACAGACTGTAGGTTAGGCTTTCCTTAAAGAAACACAGCGGTCTGTAGATGATTTAGGTAGAGCTCTACCCTTTCAGATGCTCATTTTGATGTATTTTGGAGAACTCGGCAGAAGGGTTTTTTTAGGCTACTTTTGGGAGCCAAGTCAAAGATGTTGACAAACTTAACTTGCATCATCGGGTACATTTATCCTTAAGATACATTAGTCAGCTGACTACTTTCGGAAATGCTTTGTCCTGGTAAGAACACATGTTTTCCTTGTGTTAGAGGAATGGCTCTGAGAGTTTAAGAACTATACGCTTACTTACTTCGTGTTACTGGAGCTGTCTGGGCTTTTAACACTGGCTTTCACTATCTTGAAATTTTTTTACTTCCTTGGTTTTAGAGCCATCACTTTCTCCTAGTTTTCACCTCATCCCTTGATCTAGATGTTTGTGACTCTTCCCTAAGTGTGACAGATATTCCTTCTACCCTCTCTGATTCAGTGTAAGCCAAGGCCTAACCCAGTTTGGGTATCAGAGAACTTAGGGAGTGTTTTGGGGCCATTTTGGGAAGAAAGTGCAAAGGAGCCCTGGGACGCAAGAGTATGCAGCCCAGCTGCAGCTAGCAGGAAGGAAATCAGCTTTAGAATGAAGTGAGTACTTCGTTAGGAAAACAAAGACTGGGTTCCTGACAACACTGTTGATCAGCTAGACCTGCCCAAAGCATGCAGCATGGGCGTGGCTGTGTGGATCTCGGAGTTTACCTTACTTGGATTTTCTTGAGCATCTTGGATGTGTATTTTCAAGTCTTTTATCAAATTTCAAACATTTCAGTGATTATTTCTTCAAATAATTTCCCTGTAGGGAAAATCATTAGTTCTCCCTTGACCTGTTTCTTCAGTTGTAAAATAATGGCTGCTCTCCGAGTGAGGGGGGTGTAACTGAGTAAACTATTGAAGCATGGAGCCGAGCCTAGTTCAGTAATGATGGTTCCTTCCTCATTAGTTACTTAGCATGGGAAACTGCTCTTTATATCTTCTTTTCCTCCTCCTCTCCCTACCCACCAGCTCCCTCTTCCTTTTTCTTTTCCTTTCCTTCCCCTCTCCCTTTCTTTCAATAGGGTCTTACAAAGTATTCCAGTCTACCTTGAACTTGCTATGTAGTCTAGGCTGACCTCAAACTTGTGATCCTCTTGACTCAGCCTCTGGAGCACTGGATTGCTTAAGAAGATGAATCATGTGCAATCTAATGAAGCTTAGCTCTGGTGTAGGAAGCAGGAAATTAGAGAATCAATGCAGTCTGTGCTTCTCTTTCTGGCCCCACACTCTTCGCTCCTACCTAGGAGGTATTATCCCCAATTTGTGTCTGTGCACATTTGTTTGCTGAGCAAAGTCACCCTCTGGATCCGCAAGGCAGGGCTGAACCACACCACCACCACCACCACCACCACCACCCCAGATGGGACTGTAGTACCTTTTTCTAAGTCTATGGAGTGGCTGACAATATCCTGTTTAGGAACTGCTTTTCCACTGAACCAAGGCCATTCTGAGGAAGCTCTGAAATGCTCTGACAACAAGCACTCTGCAGATTCACCAGGTGCTGGTCAAGCTCGCCTGGCCCCGGGGTGCTTTCTTGTGCTAAATCCTCTCTGATCTGCTCGTCTCACTGCTGGAAACTCTGACCAAAGCTGTGATTCCAGTCATACACCTCTCCCCTCCATCCATTTTCCTATGCTTGGCTGCAGATGTGCACTGAGGTGCCACACAATGGCTCCCAGGGCTGCAGGGAACAGAAGCACCATCTGCACTGAGTTGTTCTTAGGCCTGTGCAAGCTCTCCAAGCTGAGCAATCCACCTTCCACACAGCATGACCATGCATGGAACATTTTTGGACCTCAAAAGCACAGAAAGAAATGGAATAGAAGCATTATTGCCCTCCCTGCTGGATTTACAGGCACACAGCCCCCAGCTTATGTGGGCCTATGCCAGCCATCTCTTCCACATTTACCTGGAACCTTTCCAGACAGGCTCTGTGGCAGCCTGTATGTGCTGTGAGGAGCTAGGCTGGCCCACATGGTAGGGGAACAGTGGTAGATAATAAAATTGCTGCCATTCAGAAAGAACATTGCTATAATTCTAAGATGGACTAAGTGGTTCCAATGTTGAGCACATAACTCTGGGAGGCTGGATGGTAGATCAGAAAGATAATGTCACATCATGTTCCATTTGCCTCTCACTGAAATTCTTACCCAAGGTGATAAGAGTTGTCTGACAAATAGCCAGTGGCATTAAATGATCCCAAGAAACTGAATAACTAAGGACAGGAGACCCAACCAAGACAAGGGTGCTGAAGAAGTCCTTGAAGATGGTTTTCAGCAGGACACAGATGGATGCCTTGGACTGAGCTGTGGATAAAGATGAAGTGTAGATGCTTTCCAGAGGCATGAAGAGGAAAGATGCTTACTGGCTTTGCACCACTGTGACACAACGCCTAGAAAAGTCAGCTTATAAAAGAAGTTGATGTGGCTCATGGTTTCCGAGGCTCCAGTCCATGATCACCTGGTTCCAAGGGGGAAATGGCAAGCAGAAGGAGAGACTTATCTCATGGCAGCCAAGAAGAAAAGAAAGGTGGAGAGAGCCAGACAAAGAGAAAGAGGCTGGGGACAAGGTACAGCCTTTCTGGTGACACCCCAGTGACTCACCTCTTCTGACCAGGCCTCCGCTTGTAACAGCACAACTAGCTCTGAATGTATCCATGATGAATCCACTAGCAAGCACAGCATCCCATGGTCCAATCACCTTCCAGAAGCTCCATCCCTGAACATAGGAGCTCTAGGGACATATTAGATCCAAATCATAATGACAACTAGAGGGGACCCGAGGGCTGCAGAGGACATGGATGCACAGCTACCCTAGAGGGAAACTACTCTCTTTAGGAATGTGCTCTGTGACCTTCTGATTATGCAGTCCCTCAGAGCATAGCCTGGCTCAACCTACATGTCATGGCTTAAAGAGACTTTATCTACCCAGAATAGCATACTCTATGATGAGGAAACTGGGGACCAGAAAAGCAAATTATCTGACCCAAGGCCACCCACCAGTGAGCAGAAAACTCCAGTGCCACCACCCAAATCCAATTTCCTGAAGTTAGACATAATGTGCAAGTCTGAAAGTATCATCACCAAGAACCTATTCACACAGGACTAGGAGAGAGAATAATCCAACCCAAAGGCCTCAAGATCTCAGAAGGAAGCTGTGACTTGGATGGTGGCCAGGGGGCAGTGTCACACACCACCACCCCCATTGGTCACCTCAACTTATATCTGCAGCCTCAAAGGGCACAGAGGTCCTCAGCAAAACCCAAAAGAGTTATGTCTGTCAAATTCTGCTGTGACCTTGGGGTCTGTGCTGGTTTAGATATAGATGTATCCCAAAAGCCTCCTGTGTTCAGAGGTGGGGCATTTGGAAAATGACTGAACCATGGGTGTGCTACATTCATCAATGATCCCAAGACACCCTTCATGTCTTCTAGCACTGACACCTTGCCCTTGCTTCTGCCAAGTCAACCCCTTCTCTGTCTTTCCTCTGAGGTCGGTACACATTGCCTCACCCAGGGGACCTCTCAGACCCAGCATGGGCTACAATATCAGAAATACTGTTGTGTCTGGTAGCTCACAGACAACAACGATATATGCCACATGGCTCAGGAGGCTGGACACCAACACGCAAGGTGCCAGCATAGCCACATAGTTCCTCTTCCAGGTTGCAGGCAAGCAATTTCTTATATGTTCTTCACATGGCAGTGAGTCAGGTTTCTAGCTGCTTCTGATAAAGGTGCAAATCCACTCACAAGAGCCCCACCCTGGAGACCTAATCACCTGCTAAACATTCTGCCTCCAAATTCCACCACGCCAGGGTTAGAATCATACCAGTGAGTTTTGAGAAGACATAAACACTCAGCACATAACAAAAGTCTTCACTTGGTCTCTTCATTCGGTAGGTATTAGTCAGTTTTCCCATCACTGGGACACAATGACTGACACCCATGATTTAAAGGACAAAAAGTTTAATTAGGCTCCTGGCGTCAGAGGTATCAGTCTACGGCTGGCTGGTCCCAAGGCAAAACATCATGGTGGACTTAGTAGAGGAAAGCTGTTCAATTCATGGCATCCAGGAAGCAGAGGAAAGGATAAGAGCCAGAGAGGAGGGCTCCAGGGGCCAGTCCCCAAGGTCATGACCCACTTAGACATACGCAGAAGTGTGCTTTACTAGTTCCCATTGTGTCCCTCAAACAAATCAAGTTGACAGTCAGGATGAACCACTACAGGTGGTACATACCCTTCTCTGGCCAAATTATAGGCTTAGATAGCCAAGGCGTTGCCCTCTGCCACTGTCTTGGCATCTAAATTCCCTCCCTGATGCTGTTCTGGTCTATCCTGTCCACACCATCTGTCCACCAGCCTAAGCCCCTAAGGATCTGGTTAAATGGGACCAGTGTAGAAAAAGTCATGAATTCCCATGAAGGCTGAATGTCTCAAAGCCACCAAGTGTGAGGTCAGGTGTGGTCCATGCCCTCCTAGGAGTAGAGCTTTCATTAAACTGTCAGTGTTTCTGTAGCTTCCTCTGACCTTTCCTCTAATAGGGGCTCAATTACATCCCCCTAAAACGTACACAAGTGCTAACCCTAGTACCTCACAAGGTGACTGTGTTTGGAGACAGGCTCTAGAAAGAGGTCATGACATTACAGTGAGGTCCTATGAGAGGAAATTTAGGCACAGGAAATCTCAGAGGGAAAACCCAGCAAACACAACCCTACATATATCCTGATCTTACACTTCCAGGCTCTGGAACTGAGAAGAGAAAGTTCTGTGTCCTAAGCCACCCAACGTGCAGTGCTTTGTTGGTGTGGACTGCACATCTGTGTCTCCACAGCATTCATATAGTGAAAGCCTCATCCCCAGGGTGATGGCATCAGGAACCAGGGCCCCTGGGATATTAGGTCATGGGCATGAACACTCCATCCATGAGCTCAGAGCACTTAAAAAGGAGGCCCAAGTGGCATCCATGCCCCTTCCACCACTAAGGGTGAGAAGCCATCAGCTAGGAAACAGACCCTCACCAGACACCAAACCTGCTGGCATTTTGGTCATGGATTTTTAGGCATCCCAAATGGGAGAAATAAATTTGTTGTTTGTAAACCACCTGGTGTATGACATTTTTATTATAGCAGCCCTAACTGACTAAGACAACTCTTAAGGAAGCTCAAATAAGCTAATAGCATTGGGGCCGGCCAAATAGCTCAACAGATTAAAGCATCTACAAGCAGGTGCAGTGGACAGGGGTTCAATCTCTGCGCCTGCCATACCAGCCCTGCCCCTGGGGCGCACTGAGATGGCAATTGAGACTGGGCGTGGTGGTGTGTGCCTGTAATCCCAGCTCTTGGGAGGCTGTAAACAGGCAGATCACCACAAGACCAATCTAGTTGTGAGACCCTGAACACCCTGCAGACAGCTTCCTAAAAAAATTTTTTTTGAAAACTAATAGCATTGACCATGTGGTATTTGAGTGGCTTTTTCATTATAGGTCACAAAAACCTATTTGAGCAGGCCATGGTGTGACATACCTCTAATCCTAACTACTTGGGAGGCTGAGGCAGGAGGATTACAAGTTGAAGAACAACCTCAGCAACTTAGCAAGACTTTGTCTCAAAATGCAAAACAGGGCTAGGGACATAGATAGATGTAAAGATTCTGGGTTGAATCCCTAGTACCAAAAAAGAAAAATCTATTTGCAAAAATCTCCATCCATTTTCTTGATCTAGGTTCCATGATGGGACCATTGGTCTCCGGAAGTGCTTCTGTTCTTGATGGTGCACTTCATTCTCAGCCTCCTGTACCCAAGTAAATGTGCGCAGCAATGGGGTGTCAACATGCAGATCCCTCGCAGGTCCCTTGCCCTTGTTCCATGCGTTCCTTAGAATCAGGCACCAACAGCCCGTCCTGCCTTCTCCTGCTGCCGCAGGACACACCTGGCCCAGGGAAACAAAGATGGCAGGGCTTCTCTCCTCACCCTGAGCGCCACACGCCCGTCTCAGTCCCACTCTGAATTCTCTTGGGGACCTAAGTACAGACGAGTAGGAGGATTAAGGGCCATTCACTCTGAAATCGACAAGGGATTCTCTAAATGCTGCTGAGGCTGCTGCTCCTCCACTGCACTGCACTTTGATTTATCATCATTTTAATACCTTAGCGCATGAAGGGCACCCTCATAAAGCATTACCGCAGCCTTTAAATGGAGAGAAACCGCTTCTCTCGTGCCAGGGCCGTGAAACTCCATTCCCATGATCGGCAGTCCAAGAGGAAATTTTCAGCAGAGGTTAAGAGCATTAATACAAATTGAATGAGTCTCTTTCACAGACTGCAGAGCAAAGCACTTGACAGCATTAATGTGCTGGTGTTTAAACAAACTCACCTTCCATGGAGAGAGGTGGCTGCCCAGGGCAGGCAAATGGATGGGGTTCTGAAATGAGGGAGCACCGTCCAGATGTTCCCAGGGAGCTGCAGCTGGCCCTGCCTACCACAGACCCGGGTCCAGGACAGTGCTGAGGAAGCAAAGTCTGATTAGACCCGGAAGGGGTCACCACTTGCCTATAACTGCATGGCACCAATAAATGCATGAACCATATAGGCTGGACCAGGGACTTGGAGAGGAGGGAGTGGGCCACAGACGCTGCTGTCAACCGCCACAAATGCTGGGAGTGAGGAGAAGAGGGCAGCTCAGGTGTCATACCTTCAGGGAGAAGGGAAGGAAGTTAATTCACTCCTGACTCTGTGGCCTCCAGTGAGTTCTGAAGAGGAAGAGAAGGAAAAGAGTGAACATCTAGGAGCTAGAGGAGGAGCCTGGACTCGGGCGTGTCTGTCCTGCAGATTTAGGCCTGGAAGCATTAGCACCTCATGGTGCATGTAAGAGCATCAGAACCTAAGAACATGCTGGGGAGTCTGCAGGGCGAACAGGAAGCCCAAGGCAGGGCACCAAGAAGCGGGATAAACTGACCCGAACACGAGGCTATGGAACCTGGAGATGAAAGAAATCCTTCAGGGACGCACCGAGATGGCAGAGTGGTGAGCAGCAGAGAAAGAGCCTCTCTGGCAGTCGCCATCCACATGCTGGAAGACAGCAGTGTGAGGAAGACAAGGGAAGTGAGTCCTTGGGTCCCTTGGGAAGATCTGAAGCACAAATTGAAGCCCACAGAGCGAGTGAAGAGAGAAAACCTCAATGGAGAAGGAGGTAGACAGTGACCCCTTCTCCCTGAAGCAGGATTCACTGTACGAGAAGCGTGATTCCAACCTGCAGGCACACAGTGACTGCTGCTGACCCCAGAGGCTTCCACAGAGAGAGAGACAGTGGTGGAGGGGAGCTACAGTGCTAGCTGGTAGTGAGTGCTCAGGGCTCAGACCTCTCACACGGGAGAGAGTAGTTGGCTGGGAGCCATCCTGGAGAGCGGCTGGCTGAACTCACAGTGGCTGCTGGCTCCATCTAGCAACTCCCAGCTGGGACCGGCCCATAGGAGATGCACGGACGGCCCGGCCGCATGCCAAACGAGTCTGGTTTCAGTCAGAAGGTGCAGGCTCGCTGAGATTGTCCACTACCCTGCCAAAAAGCCGCTGCCGGCTTGCTGGAGTACATCAGCGTGGATCAGGACTGTCTCCCACACTGTCTCCAGTGACAGCAGAGACAAACCTGCAAGTGGACTTTTTTTTTCTCTCTCTCTTCTTTGTTATTATCGTGGTGGTGGTGGTTTGCTTTTTGTTTCTTTTTTGAGGGGGAAGGTTCTCTTCATTGTTTGATCTTGTTTTTATAGAAGTGTGGTTTCTAGCCTCTTTGTGGCTCTTATTCTGTTCTGTTCTTCTTGTTAACTCTTCCCTCTCTTTCCCTCCACTCTTCAAACCAGTTTCCCAAAGTTAGCATGATCACCCTTCATGCTCCAGCCTTGTTTCTACCTCTTCCTCACTGTTTCTCCAAACCCTTTTAAATTTTAACACCTAGGAGTAAAATCGACCTACTAAGGGCTTATATGCTGCCTATAATTTTCTGGTCTGTTTTACATTTTGCTGTGTAGCCACAAATCTAGTTCATACAGTTAAAGGTAGAGGCAAATTAATGCTTACCTCATTTTGTCATTTTCTAGGCTGTGATTGATGCTACTGTTATTGCTGATGGTATCTCTTTGGCCAAAAGTGACATAATTATTCTAAACAGCTATCATTCCTGGTACTGCAAGACTGAGATTGACTAAGAGTTATAGAAAATACCAGGGGTCAGGGAGACAGCTCAGTAGAATAAGCACTTCCCTGGCAAGTGCAAGGGCCTGAATTCAATCCCTGGTTCTTCTGAAAGAAAGAAAGAAAGAAAGAAAGAAAGAAAGAAAGAAAGAAAGAAAGAAAGAAAGAAAGAAAGAAAGGAAAGAAAAGAAAGAGAGAGAGAGAATTTCAAAATATATAAGATAGAGAAACACTAAATTTACTGGAAGAGAAATATGCAGAAATCCTGAAGACATAGCTATAGACAGAGACTTCATGAACAAAATCAAGACAGGAAAGGAAATATTACAATCAACAACTGCCTTATTAAAAACCTTTTGCATGACAAAAGTAATTTACAACAGAATGAAAAGACAATCCACAGAATGGGGAAAAAATATATAGCCAGTTGTCCCATAAAGAATTGAAAAATAACCCCCCGATTCAAAGACCCTATCCAAAAATGGACATTTGAGATGAATACGCATGTCAGATGAATATATACAAATGGCAAATAAATACATGAAAAATATTCAATATCAGTTCATGAACAAAAATCAAATCACACAGGCAATACTTGAGAGAATTAACAACTAGGACCACCTCTTATTGAGAAGTTTCACACATCAAAAGAATTATCAACAAAGTGAAAAGACAACCCACAAATTTCAAAAAAAAATCTTAACTCATAAGCACTCAGACAAAGGTCTACTCTCTAGAATTTATAAAACACTAAAAAAAATTAGGGCCCCTAAATTTAAAGACCCAGTCCAGAAATGGGTATCTGAGATGAACACACACTTCTCAGAGGACGAAATTAAAGAAGCAAATAAATACATGAAAATATGCTCCACATCATTAGCCATCCGTGAAATGCAAATTAAAACAACACTGAGATACCATCTCACCCCAGAAAAAATGGCTATCATAAAAAAAAAAAAAATCAAAAACAACAAATGTTGAAGAGGGTGTTGGGAAAAGGGAACACTTCTCCACTGCTGGTGAGAATGTAGACTGGTGCAACCATTATGGAAATCAGTGTGGAGACTCCTTAAAAACTTAGGCCTGGAAATCCCATTCAAGCCAGTTATACCCCTTACTGGGAATTTTCCCAGAGAAAGTGAAAACGTCATACCATAGTGATATATGTGTACCTATGTTTATAGCACCACAATTTGTGATAGCCAAATCTTGGAAACAACCAAGATGCCCGTCACATGAGGAATGGTTGAAAAAGATGTGGTATCTTTATACAATGGAGTACTACTCAGCTATAAAGAATGATAAACTCGAAGCCTTCATATTTAAGTGGATGCCACTTGAAGATATACTTATAAGTGAAACAAACTAAACCCACCTGTGTAAATGTCATATAGTCTCCCTAGTATAAGAACTCAAAAGAAGAAATACAAATAGAAAGGTACAACAATTAAAAGGAAAGTGAGAACTTGAGGATTGGACTATGAGAAGAGGGCAAGGAGAAAAGCTGGGAAACATGACAGGGGCAAAGCCATACATTTATATGGACAATGATCCTGAGAAACATCAGCAGGTTTATGAAACTAGCAGTTAATTGGTAGGATTCTCACCCTGACTAACTATATAATATGGTGATGCCTGTGAACCAAGCAACTGCACTGAAGATAGCAATGTGTAATAGAAGGGCCATGTTTGGAATAACTGTCATTCTAGTCTTCTAACTACGTACTTCTCTCATGACAAACCAATTATTAGCATACTGTCTCTCAAGTAAAAAAATTTTTAACTAAGGGTAATAAATGAAAAAAAAAAAAAAAGACAAAGGAGGAAAAAGAAAAAGAAAAAAAGTCACAGGACTGTCCTGCTACAATGCTGTATATGGTTAAATTTCTAAATTTCTGTGTAAAAATATGTAAGTGTTTATTCCTATTTTTTAACTATTTTTTCTTCATATTCTGTAGGGACATAAAGTTTAACATATCAATACTTGATGGAAAATAGCTGTTCCATGTTATGCCTAAGATGACTGACACTTAGACAGATAGGGTAAACTGAACTGCATATGTTGCAGGGTAAAAATAAGCTTCTCTTCTGGAGGGTTAACAACCTAAGTTTGCAGATCAAAACTTGGAGAAATGGAAGGGCTGCAAGGTCAGCCAACATTTTGGCCCTAGCCTTTCAAGGTCAGTGAAGACTCAGGACATAGGTGAACCTGTACAGTAACATCATGGAACTCAGTTGTGCCCCAAATTTTCTGATCAAGAAGATTATGGAGCCACAGAGGAATACAATAGATGATGTATAGTGTGCCTAAGGAGAGTCACATGGAGAGAAAACTTTCTCTCAGGCTTTCACAGAGAGCAAATTGGTCAAGCAATGGCCGTGACTCATCCACATGGCTGACACTGACAAAGGATCTACAAAGTGCAGTACAGGGTTACAGGAAAAATCCTGAGGGGACTTGACTGACTTTATCAGATACAAAAGTTACATTTCTTGTTATACAGGTCTTGCTTTATCTTGATCTTAACCAGCAGAAAAGTATTAAAACAATGTATATAAAGTAAAGCTATATTAATATGCTGAGCTATAAAAGGTTCTAGTCAACAACCTCTGTGGATAACCCACTACTATTGTGGACTGCTGGACTGTGTTGGAGTGTTTTGCTGAATTCAAGCACTTATAATATTTAAATGCCCATAGAATACCCATCTCTGACAGGATTAAACAAAAAAAGGGATACAAAGGAAGGACCATTTTGTATTTGTATATACAGAATAATTAGGATAGATATACAGCTACTTTCACTTAATTCAATGAGTAGAAAGATTTGTACTAATAGTGTTTGGACAGGATATCCTGTCCACTTCTTATACCATGGATAACTATTAAGAAGTTAACAGTGTACAATGTATTAATTATTGGAACTGTCCTACTAATCAGTTTTGATACTGTCTCATTGCTATTTGTTTCTCAATAAGATAAAACAAATAAAATATTCAATATCATTTGTCATTTGAGAGAAGCAAATTAAAACAACACTGTGAGTCTATCTCACCCTAGCAAGAATAGCTATCAAAAAGTCAACCAATTACAAAGGCTAGAGGGGTTTTGCGGAAAAAGGAGCCCTTCTTCACTGCTGGTAGGAATGTAGACTGGTGCAAGCCCTGTGGAAATCAGTGTTGAGATTCCTTAAGAAAATGAAATTAGAGGTCCATTCAAACTATCAATTGTCCTTCTGGGTATCTTCCCAGAAGAATTAAAAAATATCATATCACAGCAATGTATGTGCACCCATATTTATAGCAGCACAATTTGTAATAGTTAAATCTTGGAAACAACCTAGATGCCCATCCACAGAGGAACGTGTAGGGATCCACTGGTCTTACTGCAAAGGGTTCTACCTGAGGAGACACGGCAGAAGGAAACCATGCTTAAAAATGGTACTGAAGCCAGGCATGGTAGTGCACATCTGCAATCCCACCACTGTGGGAATCTGAGGCAGGAAAATTTGAAGTTTGAGCCCAGCCTGGGAAATATTACAATTTAAAGAGAACCTATCTAGAAAGAAGAGGAAAGAAAAGGAAATGAAAGAAGGATGGGTGATATTGTTCAGTGAAAATATCACTGCTGGACTCAATCTCCAGGACCGCCAAAATAAAAAAAAAAAAATGTAAATGGTGATGGAGAAAGGGGTAGCAGGGGTGAAGATGTCCCGGTGACTTTCCTCAACCTAATCATCCACAATTTAAAGAAGAGATTTGTTTTGGTTCACAGCTTTTAGAGGTCTTAGTCCATAAGTCACTGGCCCTACGGCAGGAGGGGCATGATGGTAGCAGGGTCTGGCAAAGAAGAGACACTCACACCATGATGACCAGGAAGCAGAGAGAAGGGAGGAGCCAGGGAGGGAGGTGCACTCTCCCAGGCCACACCCCCAGTGACCACCCCTTCCAACCAGGCCCCACCTCCTAACAACACATTCAGCTCTCAACTCTTCAGATCCTCTGACAAGCACGGCACTCGCATGACCCAATCGCCTTCCCAAGCCCCACCTCTGAACAGCAGAGCTTTAGGGAAGGCATCAAGATCTAAGCTCTAACAACACTAGGAAAAAAAGGCTATGTATGATAATGGCCACTCAGGCGCTGCTATCTCTTCATCTGCAAAAGGGGGTCACGGTCAACACCACTGCCAGTTGGGAGGATTTGAGGGAAGCATCCGGTAGCCTATAAACAAGTCCCGACCCATTTTTATGAAGGAACAAGCCTGCATTTTGAGTGCAACAGCAGGATGGAAGTACAGCTTAGCGATGGAGCCTGTGCTTCACATGCATGAGTCCATGTGCTCCATCTCTCGCACCTCATAAATAATTTAATGAAATGCAACAGCAGACCTAGGGGCTTCCTTTCAAAAGCAGTCTCCAAAAGAACAAAGCTGTGACTGACAAGATTGCCCTGGCCATCTATCAGACACACTTCAGATGTTAGAGGGGTTGGGATGGGGATTCATGAGACGTACAGACAGATGTGACAGGCAGCATAAGAGGACTGCTCTAGTGTGGCTGTCTCACAGATGTCACCCACTGTCTGCAGCTCGTAGAGGCCACCATCTCACAAAGCAATCCCAGCATCAGCAACCCTGCCCCCTGTGTGACAGTGGCTCCCCTGCTCTGTGTCTTTTCTGTCCAGAATCACTTCTTCACCACATCCCTGTCTGTCATAGTCCACCCAGGATGCTGTAATAGCATGCTCTGGTGGAACAAACCTGGTAGAAATATATATGTGTAATTCTGCATGGGGATTTGTTAGGTGGCCTTATGGGATCAAAGACAAGAAAAAGGACGAGGGATATAGCTCAGCACAAGTCACCTGGCAAGCACAAGTTCCTGAGTTTAATACCTGGAAAAGAGAGAGAGAGAGAGAGAGAGAGAGAGAGAGAGAGAGAGAGAGAGAGAGAGAGAGAGAGAGAGAAATGGCTGTATACAGGATCAGAGGTAGCAGAGTCCACAGTGGCCCGCTGCACCTGGAGAGCCAGTGGGTCCAGGAGATGCTCAGCCCAAGAAGACGGAATCTGCAGGATAAAAGGAATCAGGGCTGCAGTGCTGGTCCAAATTGAAGGCCTAGAAACTCCCTGGAGAGTCACTGATACAAGTCTGTACACCAAGGGAGGAGAAACTAGGGCCCTGAGAACTAGTGTTCAAAGGCAACAGCAACAAACTGTTCTTCCCACTTGGGAAGACTGGAGCTCTTCAAAACCAGAAACCTTCTTCCTCCTTTCCCGTTTGATTCCATCCAGGCTACAAACCTTTGTTGAAGACACTCTTGTCCAACAAGGATCTTTGCCCCTCAATTGGCTGGTGAATATGAAAGTCATCCTCAGACACACCCAGAAGAGGGCTTTACTAATCAGTAGAGCAGTTTTAATGCATTTAAGTTAAGATATCATGACACAGATGCTGGGTGAGTTACAAATAGTACAAACTTATATCTCAGAATCTTAGTTTGCCGAGCCCGAAACGGGGGCGCTGGCACATTCAGCGCCTGCCACTAGCTGCTTCCTGGCTCATAAATGGTGGTCATCTTGTCGTGTCCTTCCATGGCAGGAGGCGAGAGCTCCCTGGGGTCACCTTTGTCAGGACACTCTTCCCAGTCCTGAGGCTGTCGCACTGGGTGCCCACGGTGCCCCATTCCTCACAGCAGCACCACAGAATTGGGCTCCAACATATGCAAGGTCACAGGCCTCAGCCTGGAGGAACATCTTCTCCAGGAAGCTATCCTGGGGGTGCCTCGGGCAACACCCAAGCCCTAGCCACAGACCCCACTGCCTGACATCCTGGAGCCCGCAGACCTCAGTATCTCTTCATGTGAGATTGAGGAGAAGGTATCACGTGTTTTCCCTGATGTGTGCAATCTAAAAATAACGTGACAGGAAAGTGGAGAGGAGACTATTATTAGACAAGAGCAGGGAGCAGAGCAGGTAGAGGTGGAGCGGGTATGAGGAAAAGGAAATAGGGGTGATGGAGATGATCAAAATATGTCATATGCATGCATGAAAGTGCCACCTGGAAATCCAATATTGTGTAAAATTAATATGCACTAATAAAAATATATTTTTAAAAGGATCAAGGAGACAGACCCCCATATGCCAGCTATTAGCAGAAACCAAGCATGAGGTACACTGCCACCCCTCCCCATCTCCCCGCTCCTCACTGTCCATCACTCACCGTCATCCTGCTATAGGACAGGGAAGCTCCGGCCCTCCTCACACACCCTGTCACACTGCCTGTGCATTCCTTCACCATGTCCTGGACCCTCAAACTCCCCATCTCCTCCCATGTCCGTGTCCCTCCTCTGGTTGCTCTGAAGCCACACGGCCCCACGGTGGCCTATGAGGACCTCCTGAGCCTGACCAGGTGACCCCAGGAGTGGACCATACAGTCAGCAGCATACACAGTGTGACAAGGATAGGACCATAGCTCACCCAGCTGTGACCTGGTGGTTGGCTGAGCAACACAGGAAGAGGCACAAAGACAACAGAGGCTCCTACGTTGAGAGGCTTTGCCAGTCCTTCTCCATGCCCTTGACTTTCAGAGGTCCTGGCAAGAGACCCTCCAAACACTGTCTCCAAGAGGAAAAAAAGAGGAGGTGAGATCTGGAGAAGGATCTCACCTTAATCAAGAGTCAAATCTTGAAACGCCAGGCAAGGCAGAAAAACAAGGAAAGAAAATCTTAAACTTTGGGCTAGAGGTGTGTTCCTTTACACTTGGAAAAAATTGCTTCTTCCAAGCTCTAATCAGCAGAAATTTTGCGGAAGAGAGCCAGTCTCAAGGGCAGTGAACACCCCACGGATCCCAGCTAGGAGCTAGCCAGAACAGAGGTTCAGAAGCATTTACTGCCAAGAGAAGGACAGAAGCTCTTCTGCTCTGGGCCATCGATGTCTCCCTGGATTGCAGTGACAACAGGGCTGGCCATATAGAGATATTGTGCTTTTCCTCCGAAGTTTGACAGCTCAAAAACACTCATGCCATACTTTGTGCTTGTATTGGTCAAGGAAGACTGGTTTATGCCGTGCTAACAAGCAATCCCAGAACTGCAATAGAAACATACCAGTATTTGTCCTCTTTTAGAGAACAAATGACAATGTGGCTGGAAACCTGTCTGATATCACAGCCATTCTAGTGCACAGGCTGACTGTGTAAGTCAGGCATTGCTGGGCAGTGTGAACTGAAGAAAATCAGCAGCATGAGCAGGGTGGTTACAACCACTGCCGGAAAGCAGCGTGCAAAACTCCCTTCACCTGCACTGGCAGAGTACACCACATGGTGACCCTCATCTCAAACAGACAAAGCAAGGACTTCCTAGAACCCTGGCTCAGCATAGCAGACCGTTAGAGAACTGCAAATTAAAGCAGTGCTGGCATCCCACCTTGCCACAAAAGGAATGTCCACCAGCAAGAAACCCAATCATACAAATGCTGAGGAGGCTGCAGAGGGAAATGAGCCCCTCGTGGTGGATGGAAATATAAACTAGCACAACCACTGTGGAAATCAATGTGGAGATTCCACAAAAAGTCTAGGACTAAGGGCCAGGGAGATAGCTCAGTGGAATAAGCACTTCCCTAGTAAATGTAAGGGCCTGAGTTCAATCCCTAGTTCCCCCCCCCCAAAAAAAATTCTAGGACTAGAAGTTCCCTGGAACCTAGGTGTTCCCTGTCTAGGGATCTTTCCCAAAGAGCTAAACACATCATATTACAGTGATAAGTGCATACTCATGTTTCCAGCAGCACAATTCATAAGAGCTAAATCTCAGACACAGCCTATGTGTCCATCAGCAGATGAATAGGTAGAGAAGGAGCCTGAAAGTGGTAAGGAAGTGCTAGGGCCACAGACAGGATAAGCCTGAGTCATTTGTAGGAAAGTGGATGCACCTTCCGACCATGACCTTGGATAAAACATATCAGACACACAAGCATATGTACTTCATGGTCCCTCTGATATAAGAAAGCCAGTTCTTAAAGAAAGAGCAAAAGGAAAGAGAGATAATAGGAAGCAGGGAGACAGATCCTTCTCAAAAGGGAGCAGGATCAAGAGGTGGAGGTAGGAAGAAGGAGTGAAAAAGGAATAGATCGCTTCTGTGCACATGCCAACACCTCACAGAGAAATCAAACATTGCCTCCTGCAGACATGGGCTGATGACACAGAAGGAGAGCCAGAACCTTCTTGAGTGGCCCTAATACCTGTCAGGGGGAGGAGAGGTGAGAGAACGGGAGAGGAAAGAGAAAGAGAAGACAGAGTGGGAGAGAACAGGGAAAGAAGCAGAAAGGCCAAAGAGAGGGTGCCCAGTTGCGCAAAGCTAAGAAGCCCCCTAAAGGAAGCCCCCGGTGTGATGGCGCACACCTATCATCCCAGCAACCTGGGAGGCTGAGGCAGGAGGAGTGCCTCAAACCCAGCCTGAGCGAGTTGAATGCTGTCGCCTCCTTGCTCTGTTAGAGGGAAGGCTCAGGGCCACAGGATGGCTCTGAGGACTGAGGGCCTGCTGGGCTGGCCAGGCCCCTCCCTCTAAGTCACCTTGCTGGTCTCCTCTCTCACTCCCTAGAGGCAACTTTCCTTCTGGAAACCTCATTCCAACCCTGGTGGGAGCTCCGTGCCTGCTTTCTGGTGCTGGTGGCGGCCCTGTAAGTAAAACACAACTTCTTTACTGCAGGCTCTGCAGAAGGTCCACGTGTAAGCATATTTTCATAAAAGCTGGGCTGAGAGCTGGGTAAGAAGCAGTGGGGACTGCAGCCCTACCCCCACTCTGCAGACAGCTGGGGCTCCTCCATGGTTGGGAAGGGGGGTCCCTGGCCAGCCTGGAAGTCTGGTAATAAAAGACTGTACAGTTCTTCCAGCCTCAGACAGGAGATGCAGCTGCACAGTTCCCTGGGACTCCTCCCTCAGGCTGTGCCCTGTCACCCAGTAACCCAGACTATGCAGATGAAGAGCTGCAAATAGGGCCACTTGGGGCCAGCCCACTGCCTCAGAGTATAAGCCCATTTTCTGTGATTATAATGAAATCCTGGAAATGAGCTGCTCAAAAAGAGAAACTGGGTGACAGTCCTGGGAGGCCGAGGTAGGAGGATGGCAAGTTTGAACCTAGCCTGGGCACATTAGAGAGGCCCTTTCTCCAGATAAGGAAAATACTGAGGTGACTGAATTAGGTCACTCACCTGCAGATTCTCCATTCTTCATGCTGATTCCCACCCCTCAGCCTACACGTTTCCTGTCCACTCCGCATGACGCTAGAGTGCCAGCCCCTTGGCTCCTATTTCTGAGAAGGAGCAGGCTGGGACGGTGAGAGCCTGCCTATCTGGTGCGGACGGACGCAGACAGCAACACCTCCAGTCTGGGCCAGCGCTGCCCCGAATACTTCCTGAAGCTCGTGCAGGTCCCTGGGTCTCAGCAGGCTCTCAGTCTAAATCTCGTGCTGTCTGGAGGTGCACACGTGTGTGTGGTCCCAGCCTCCGCTCAGAGGCCACATCACGCAGTCTAGAGAGAAACAGCCCCATGGACTTAATCTCCCTCTGCCTTTGTCCTGCACACATGGACTCCTAGGCAGATGCAAGGCTCCTCCTTCCCAGCCTGGGCTGCAACCTGCCTGTCCCTTCCTCAGTCCTGTCTTTCCGAATCTCCTGTTCACACGTGACCATGGCAACCACACCCTCTGCCACCCTAGTCCAAGCACTCAGTATCTGCAAGATGGGATCCCCATGCTGAAGGACCCTGCCTTGCTCCCAGTTCCACCCTAGCCAATGGCCTGGACCTCAGGAGCTGTGTGAAGGGCAGAATCACGGAGAGCTGTGTGTGTGTGTGTGTGTGTGTGTCTGTGTGTCTGTGTGTCTGTGTGTCTGTATGTGTGTGTCTGTGTGTCTGTGTATGTGTGTGTGTGTCTGTGTGTCTGTGTGTGTCTGTGTGTCTGTGTCTGTGTCTGTGTGTGTCTGTGTATGTCTGTGTCTGTGTGTCTGTGTGTCTGTGTGTGTCTGTGTCTGTGTGTGTCTGTGTCTGTGTGTCTGTGTGTCTGTGTGTGTGTGCATACACATGCCTGGGGTGGCCGGATCTTACATCCCTTCACTGGGGATGAAGCTTCCAAGAGGTGTCTTCTAGCCAGAAAAGCTCCAGGAAGAGAGCTTGGAGATTTCTTCCGGACTATAGGTTACAAAGAAGGAAGACAGTGACTGGGTGTCTGAGAAAGACAGCAGGTAGACAAGGAATTGCATGATTCAGCCCCCAAAGCTCAGGCTCAGCTAAAGGCTGAAAAATCCTCCAAATTTGTCCACAGAAGCTGACCAGAGACAAATGCTACTCACAGGGCCAAAAGCTGATTCTCAGTGAAGTCACTGATTTACTTATCGGACAAGGGGAGTTGTAGGCCACAAACCAATTTCGAAGTATTATTTCCAGTAGACTCACTTCTCTCCCTAGGTTACACACTGTCCTTTGTTCAATCCAGAGCTGGCATCTCAAACAGCACGGATCGATTAGAGACCAGTAACTGCATTAGGGAACCACAGTTCCCACACTAAAGCACAGGGTCCATGGCCCACTGGGCCCATCTGGAGGGCACAGCTAAGCTCACCCTTCTGTGCTTTCTGCAGTGGTCCTGTCCCCTGCTGCAAGGCCTACAGGACAGATGCGGGTAGCCATCACTGAAGCCTGGCCCTGGCCTGCATGGCTGAACTAGTAGACACTGTCAGGGTGAATCCAGCTCTGAGTGGGCCACATGGGGTCAGGAAAAACCTTTCCTCCAGGTTTTGCCCTCTGCCCCTTGGCAGAGAAACTAGGGAAACAGACATTACACGCAGTGCAGTCGGCATGGGCCCTGAGATGTTCCCCGGGCTCCATGGCAGTGCTGCAGCTTTCCAGGCTTCTGTTATTTTTAATGTGGGTTTTTTAAATCTCATCACAAAATGCAATCTCCTGGGGAAGAGACCCAACATCCTGGCCTACCACTTCCTAGGCGTCCTCATCACTCTGATTGAACTCTTCGGTGTGCCTGACAGTCCTGTCTTGGCAGGCTGCTGGACTGCAAGATATGGGTGCCTTGTGCTGTCAAATTTTGCTTCTGTTTACATGCGTCTTATATTTCCCTGAAAACTAAATTAAGTATTTGGCCTTTAAAGAAAAAGATAAGATAAATAGGGCCAGAGATGTAGCACAGTGTGAAGTACTGCAGTTCAACTGCCTGTATTGAAAGAAAAGAGGAGACTTGTTAAGAGTTTTGGAGGCTGAAAGTCCAAACCTTCTGGTGCCACCTCTGGCAAGAGTCCCCTTGACTATAAGTCACAATAGATGGCATCACTATGACAGGGACAGTGAGGGGAGAGATCACAGAGTAAAGCAGGAAATAAGAGCCAAAGGGGAGGGGCCCATCACACCCACCCCACAAGCCCCACCTCTTCAGCAGCCCCATACCACCACCCTGGAGACCAAGCAAGCACAGGAACTGCTGGCAGACACACTCAGACACACGCAGACCACAGCACTCAGCTGAGCGTGCTCTCCAGTCCCCGCCCCTGTCACTGAGACCAGAAGCGTGTCCCTTTTCTTACAATCTACACCAAGGTCTTTGTGTATTGGGCACATCTCTTCTCATATCTGAGACTCTATTTCAGTTGTTCAGAATCCACTACCACAGCCTCAACTCCCCTGCTGGAGCAGAAACCGAGCCTCATAGACCACACAGAGGACAAAGCAGGAGGAGAAGCGTGCAAGCATTGGGTGGAAAATGGTGGAGATGGAGGGAGACCTGTGGAAGTAGAGACAAGCTGCCCTCAGGACCAGGAGCCCATGGAGACACTATACTGGTGGTCACCATTTATGCCTGTCCCCTCCTTTCTGGGTACATGGGCCACTTCTCCTCTCAGATTCCACGAGGCTTAATAGATTCATGTCCTACTGTCGGTTCCAACCAGTGAGTTTAGGGGGCAGTGATGCGTGCTGCTTCTGGGAAGGAGCAGAAAAGCCAGCTGCATCCAAGCTGTCAGCTCCATCACTGCAGCCTAAGGACAGCCGCGTGCTGAGTTGGGGCCATGAGTCATTGACAGATCCTCAGCGCATTTACAGGGAGCAAGAAGTGAATCTTCATGATTGTGACACAGAGATGCAGACATTTTTGTACTGCTGTGCACATATTCTAACTTAATCTATGGTGTTACCTTTCCACATCTGGCCTAACCTCTTCTGGGGTGCAACTGGAGCTAGCCACCCACACACTCTAGTGGAGGAGACATGGTTGCAGCTCTGAATGTTATCTTTAGAATCAGAGACCAGCTCTGAGCATGAAGAAAAGGCAGCCAACCTGCATCCAGCCTGTGCTCCTGCAGAGCTGAGAAAGGGTCCGCACTGATGTTCCTCTTGTATGCTGGGCACCTCTCCTAGGGTATCTGAGGTTCGAATTCAGTTGTTCAGAGGTGAACAAAGTATGGACAAGGCAAATCTATAGTCTATAGAGTCTGAATCAAACTGAGAGCACATACGTGTAACACAACTAAGTAAGTATGGGATTTTTAATTTAGATGAATGTATGTTTATACTACCTGTGAACATACAAATATACATGTAAAAATGTTTTACACTTTTATGCAACTTTATCTTACCATTTTATTTGTCATGCTGGGAATCAAACCCAGCACCTTGCTTGTGCAAAGCAAATGCTCTACCACTGAGCTACACCCACAGCTCCTTATTTCTTGCACTTTGGATCATGGTCAGATGACTCCAGGAAACAATCCACACATCCACACACAGATGAGTTGTGAAGCAAAGTGTGGTAAGTAGAGTCAATGGGATGCAACCTCACAATGAAAAGGATGACTGAGTGATACTTTTAAGAGTGTGGATGGATCTCAAAAAAAAAAAATTGAGCAAGATGCCAGACTCAGAGCATCATAGACTGTGTGACACCATTTACATAAAGTTCCAGAAGAAGGAAACCAATCTAAGGTGACAGCAAATCAGTGATTGTGGACAGTGAGGTATTGATTACATTATAAATTGAACTATCTATTAAAATTATACGGCTAATTTCTATTAGCTTATTGAAAAGAACACTCAGTGTTTATATTGTTCAATCAATTTTACATGCCTGTATCTAGCAATCTGAGCAAATACTTTGAGGGTAAGATGTAATATAATAACCATTTTAATATCCTATCACCTTGTTTTAAAATTCTGTGTTGATTTTATTGTTCTTCATTGAAGGAAGGAAGGAAGGAAGGAAGGAAGGAAGGAAGGAAGGAAGGAAGGAAGGAAGGAAGGAAAGAAAGAAAGAAAGAAAGAAAGAAAGAAAGAAAGAAAGAAAGAAAGAAAGAAAGAAAGAAAGAAAGAAATCCTCTCTGCAAAACCTCAGAACAGAACTTTATTTGGAGTCAGAGCTTTGTGGTAGTTGATACATTGTGCCAACTTGTGAAGTTGGCAGCTTGGCTGGATGGCTCAGTGACTCCACACTCTAGGGCATGCAGGCCCCGCCCTAGGGCACAGAAGGCCCACCCTAGATTAACGACACAAAAAGAACACAGATGGGAGCTGGGGAAGGACTCTGCGCGCCACTGTCCTCCGAGGAGCTCGAGTCTTCGTAGTCAGCATGGATGAAGGAAGAAGGGCTTGCCAGATGCTGCAGCCGTTGCCTTTCCTTTTGTTCTTGCTGCTTTCTGCCGCCAGGAACTGCAGCCCTCTTGGAGCCAGCTGAAGACGGCCTGAAACCTCCACTAACTGTGAATTAAATAACCCTTTCCTTCCTTAATTTTGGTTGTCAGGTATTTTGTCCCAGCAACAAGTAAGTAGTAATGAGACAAGCCTCTACAAGCCACTAAGTTAAAACAAAGAATAGTAAGGTAGATCCCAATCCAATGGGATTAGAACCCTTATAAAAATGGGAAATCTCGGTGTGGTGACACATACCTGTAATCCCAGCACTCAGGAGACTGGGAGGAAGGAACAGCATCAAAACTTTGAGACCAAGCCGGGCGTGGTGGCGCATGCCTGTAATCCCAGCACTTGGGAGGCTGAGGCAGGAGGATCGTTGAGTTCGAGACCAACCTGAGCTACAAAGTGACCTTAAGGCCAGCCTGAACTGCATAGTGAGACCCTGTCTCAAAAAGACCAAAAAAAAAAAAAAAAAAAAAAAACTTTGAGACCAGCCTGGGCTACATACCAGGCCATCCTGAACTACATAGTGAGACCCTATCTCAAAAACATTAGTAAATAATAGGGAAATCTGGATATAGACACACATATGGGAGGAAGACAGTAAAGATTAAGAAAATAGTCACCTACAAGCCAAGGACCAAGGCCTGGACAGACCCCACCCCCCTCAGCCCTCCAAAGGAACCACCTCTACCAATTACCTCCAAAATCAACACAAAAATTCCCGTTGTTTCAGCCTCTATTTGTGGTACTTGGCTGCAGCAGCTATTCACAAGCTAATACAATCTGCAAAGAAGCAGGAGGGAATCTGGGGGGCAGAACAAAAATGTTGTGTATACTTATTGAGGTAGTTGTTACATTAGCGTAGATATTTGTCAAATCTTGTAAAACAGTGCATTTAGAATAGGTGCATCTGAGTATATCTATGTTATGCCTCAATAAAGCTGATTATAAGCATCTTGCATTAAAGAACTCCAAGTGCCATAACCCGGGTCACACAGAAAACTGGGGAAAACTGTCTCTGCTCCTGAACTCTGAGCTGTGCGCTTCGAATACATCATCACTCTTAGCTCACAGCTGCCCTTTCCTAGGGACATCATCTTTCTCATTTTAGAGATGAAGAAACTGAGTTCAAAAAGGTCCCATATCCCCCAGATCACAGGGGCCATGGTGACAGAGCTGGCATTTGAACTCAATCTGGCTGCCTCGCTGTTGGCCTCAGGCCAAGCTACATGGCACAGATTCTGGACCCTTCAGCAGTGGCAGAGTGGCTGCAATTTTATTTCTTACCTGTGATCATGGACATTCTCAGGATCCTATAAATAAAGACAGCTGCAAGGCTTTTGGCTCCGCAGTTAAACAGGCTTTTGATAGCCTATCCTTCCTCGTGGTAAAGAGGTTTATGGTACTGGGAATAAAAGTCCTTGGAAGAAAGCCACCAGCAGCCTCCCTGTTGCAGCTGGGATGCTGGGAAAACGTCTCCATCCACCAGCAGAGTCCTTGGAGGGGCCCAGCAGGAAAATAAATGAGAAGAAACACATGGGGGAGCATGGAGCAGGGCCCAGGAGAAGAAGAATGAGAGGAAACGGAGTGCGAGAAACCCTGCCTGAAGCGGGCCGCTGTGCCAGTGTTGCCAGAGAGGGTCCAGGTGCCTGCGCCTTTGACATGCACACTAAGATTTAGCTGCAAGACTCGAGCTCACACCTGAGTCACAGCACTCAGGAAGGCTGAGGCAGGACAAACACGATTTTAAGGTCAACCTAGGCAATTTAGTGAGACCCTGTCTCAAAATAAATTTTTAAAAATAAAATAAAAGAGCATCCTCATTAGATGCAGCACCTTGACCTCAGGCTTCCCAGCCTCCAGAACTGTGAACCAACCCATTTGTGTTCATTAATTTATTCAATCTAGGCAGAGGGGGTGGTGCACGCTTCTAATCCCAGTTCTCTGGAAAGCTGAGGCAAGAGGATCACAGGTTCAAGCCTAATCTATTGTGATGCCATCTCAGAATTTTTTAAGGCCTGAGGGTCAAACTCAGTGTGAAGGTCCTAGGTACTGGTGTGAAAAGCAGAACATGAAGATTCGCCCACAGAGGCCAAGGAGAGACAAACAAGCTTTAGGCGACATCCAACATGGAGTTCTGGAATGTTGACCCCAAGCCAGGCTACAGCTACAGATTTTATAGGGTCAGAGTTCTGGTAGGTGGGGGGAGGGGACATTTCCTTATTTGGCTTGGAATGTGTCAGTGCAGTGCAAATTTGCATAACAGAGTGGCAGTCTATCAGCTCTTTTCATTGTGTTCTTTATGGGCTGGAATGTGCTGCCACATAGGAAGGGGGGGTTGCTTAGGTCAGCAAAAAGTTCAGGACATCTTTTCTAACCCAAAATTGCTACGCTTTAGCCCATTACAATACAAGCCCTAGTACTGAAACAAAAGAAAATGAAGGGCAAATAAGATAGCTCTGTGGAATAAGTGCCTGCTCAGGCAAGCGCAGGGATGAGTATTTGATTTCCAGTACCACATGCCATGCAGGAGCGCTGAGCCAGCCACTGAGACAGGGCATGGTGGTGTACGCCTATAATTCCAACACTGGGCAGGCTAAAAACAAGAGGATCATTGCGAGTCCAAGCTACACAGTGAGAAGAGGAAGAAGAGGAGAAGGAGGAGGAAAGAGGAGAAGGAGGAGGAGGAAGGAAGAGGAGGAAGAGGAAGGAGGAGAAGGAAGAGGAGAAGAAGACGAAGAAAGAAGAAGAAGAAGAAGAAGAAGAAGAAGAAATACAAAAGGAAACATACAACAACAATTAAAATCAGTTGAGTCAGATAAGGCAAAGTGAATGGCATATGCTGTAGGATACTAATCAGCTTTTCTTCTGGATGGTTAACAACCTAAGATCACAAGTCAGAGTTGGAAAAATAGAAGAGCCACAAGGCCAGCCAACATTTGGCCCTAGCTTCCTAACGGCAGCGAAGACTCAGGACATAGGAGAACCTGTACTGCGATATCATGAGACTCAGGTGAGCTCTAAATTTTCTGAGCAAGGAGATTGTGGAGCCACAGAGGAAAGAGATTGAAGTTCTATAGTGTGCCTGGGCAGAGTCACATGGAGAGAAAATTTTATCTCAGGCTCTCACAGAGAGCAAACTGGTCAAGCATTGGCCGTGACTCACCCACATGGATGACACAGACAAAGGATCTGCAGAATAAGGTACAGGACTACAAGATAAACCCTGAGGGGACTTCACTGACCACATAAGAAACATAAAGTACATATGTTGGTACATAAGTCTTGCTCTATCTAGGTCTTAACCATCCAGCAGAAAAGTATAAAAATGAAGTATACTTCACGGGGCCATAATATTAAGCTGAGCTGTAAATGGCTATGGTCGACAATTTCTTTGAATAACTCACTATTGTTGTAGAATGCTGAACTGTGTTGGATTGTGGTGTTGAGTTCAAGCACCTAAGTTAGTTGAATGTCAATGGAGTGCCCACCTTTGACAGGTGTAGACAAAGGAAGGGGTATAGAAAGAAAAAAATCATGATGTGTGTGTATAGACAGTACAGTTGGGATAGATAACGCTGTGCTTCTACATAATCCTATGAGAGGCAAGATTTGCACTAATAGTGGTTGGACAGGATATTATGTCGGCTTCTAGTACTATGGTCATCCACTAGGAAAATAATTATTGAATTTTCGATATAATTCAGGTATAAAAAATAAGTAAACAACTACACTCTTAATTTACTGATAAGTGACATCTGCTATAATAATGTCTGTAAGTATAATATCATGTATGCATCTTATACGATACCAAAACAGTATGGAAACAGTTTGCAGTGTATTCATTTATCGAATCTGTCTTGTTAAAGTGTCATAAAACTGTCTGATTGATATTTGTACTTCAATAAAATAAAAAATAAAAAAAAGAAGAAGACAATAACGACGAAGAGGAAGAAGAGGAGGAGGAGGAGGAAGAAGACAAAGAGGGAAAAGGAGGAGGAAAAGGAGAAGGTAAAGAAGAAGAAGGAAGAAGAAGAAGAGGCATTTACTGGCTTAAGGGGGACTTAGTGCCAGCACCCTGGGTGGTGGTCATGACACCCAGATGGAATCAATGCTGCTGGCTGGCTTCACTGGTGACTCAAGGGTCATGAAACAGGAGGAGACTCCAGGGACTATGCCTCCCCGGAAGGAGGTTTATCCTGGGTTCTTGGAGTTGAAAGGAAACCGGACTATAACTGTCTTCATGTGGATCCCCAGAACCAAAATGTGAGACAAGGGTTGGAATACAAGTTACTTATTAAGGAGAAAAGCTGCTTGGTGTACCCCAAAATTCCTGTGTTGGAACTTAATCCCTAATGTGATAGAATTGGCAGGTGGCTGGGAGCAATTAGATTATGAGGGATTCTCTCTTGTGAACAGGATTAGAGCTCTTGAGGGAGCGGGAGAAGGAAGCAAGCTGGCCCCTTCTACCATTTACACAGCAAGAAGGAGCCATTGAAGAAATAAGGCTCTCAGCAGACCCTGGATCTCTCAGCAGACTCCCCAGCCTCCAGACCATGAGAAACAAGTTCTGCTGTGTTTGAATTTCCCTATGGAGGAGCTTGTGTCACGGCATACGGAACAGACTGAGGCATGATCCCGCACAGGAAGTGAGGGACGAAGTGGAGTGGGACAGCAGCCAATGAGGGGTGTATTCCGGTGGGGTGACCAAGCTTCCTTCTGCAGGATCCCCAAGAGACAGCAATGAGACAGACTCAGAGGTGCCCTGCTGGGGGTGAAGAAGACGTGTACACGTGCCTCCAATTCTCACCACCCTGGGTGAGGGCTGCCAGAGGGGTGGGGGATTCTGCAGCTCTTCCCACATTGGGCCTTTCCAGAGAAAGCCCTCGGCCAAGAGACAGTGCTGCAGGAAAAGTCCCACAGGCCCGTGGAAAAGTCCAGAGGTGAAATGCTGCCACAGCCACGCATGCCAGACTGGCCAGCTTAAGTGGCAGCCACTGATTTCCCCAAACCAGAAACCCAAGACCAACAAGTTGGCATAGTTGGTTGCCTCCAGGTTGATCTCAGGGATCAGCAGCCACCTTCTCCCGGTCTCCACTCCGTGTCTGCGTCCTATTCTCCTCTTCTACTAGCAACCCCTGGGCGCATTAGAGTAGCGCTCACCCCAAACCCTATTTTAATTACCCATCTCTTTAAGGGCCCATCTCTAAATACAATCCCACTCCTGCTGAGGGTTGGTGTGATGGCAGGATTGGAGATTAGGGCCTTGACCGTGAGTCAGGGACTGGCACTCTTGTTTATCACTGCCAAAAAATGCACTTTCTCTAGAAACTGCCCAAGTATACACAGCAGTAATCCACGCTGGAAACCACAGTAATTTACAGAACCACATTCGGCAAACCATCATATAGTGCTTAGTGCCTTAAATGGAACTCACCCACACTGTGGTCAAGGTCTATGTGCTCACACACAGAAACTAGACCACTGTTTCTGCTTCCATTGATTCCTATGCTCACCTGGAATGGTTACCTCACTTGGGTTCTTCCTGTGGTTGCCTCAGTTCTGTAAGTAAAGCAGAATCATTCAGGACAACCACCTATTTTCACAATAACATGTTAGCCAAACCAGCATGAAGATCCGGTCACCTGCTTGGTGATCGGTCTGCACAGGCCTGTCCTGGCCAACCTCTACACCCAGTACACACCGACCAACACTCTACCCCTCTGTTATTTCCAGAGTCACACATTAATACTGTTGTATTTGCTTACCTCCATAAATGAATGGTATTAGTTATTTGGTGGAGTTCTAGGTGTTTGTAAAACACAGACTCCCACAGCTGGGAACGTGGGTCTGCACATCCTATCACCCATTAAGCTTGACTGGGTTGCTAGACATCGTATTATCCCATTCAGCCTTTCTGGTCAACACATACTGGTACCACTGGCTCCTGTTATGATACTCAACAAGAAGTGCTCAGTGCTTCCCTGGCAAGTGCGAGGGCCTGAGTTCAATCCCCCATTCTGCAAAAAAAAAAAAAAAAAAAAAAAAACCAGGAAGTGCTCAGGTTATAATTTGAGAAGTCAAGTTAGACATCAGGCTTAAAAGTGAGAGACCATAACAGCAACTGTCATACACGTCACAGTCCAGGAGGATCAGAGACAGGTTAGGACAAGCATCTGATAGGAACACAGCTGTGAAAGGAGTGGTAGTGTCAGCAGCTGCTTCATAGGGAGCCAGGAGCTGCTGGGGTACTAGGCAGCCCTCCTGCTCCTTGGCTTCTAAGACCAGAAGCAGTGGGCACCATGTCCCCATTGCCCTGCTGCAGATTTCTTAAATAGTGATCAGAAACATCCTCTTGTACGAGGCGTGGGAGAGGTCTGCAGCCCACGAGTCTCAGCATGAAGGACACCTTCATCCTGATTGCCACTCTTCCCACTTACCAGCTTCTGCTCTGTCCCCTGAAGTGTAAAACAAAAGGAATGGAGTCTGCAGTGATCCTAGAGCTCCAGCCAGCCACTACACATACACTCAGCACCACAAAATGCCACTTCCATAGCCTGCATTGGAAGAAAGGGCTCAGTTTTCCAAAGCTCTCAGCAATGTCTGCCACAGCTCAAAAGACTCCTGCCCCAGGACCCAACAGATCTGCTAAGTACAGACCCGTTAGGGTTTGAATCAAAAATGTGCTCTCAAAGGCTCACGAATTCTAAAGTGGGTCAGGCCATTGATGAGGTCATAACTGAAGGTCCTGCACTGCGAGGAGTTAGGGTCTGGTTGGAGAAATTAGGCCAGCAGGGCTGTAAGCCAGCTCTCCCTGCTCTCTGCCTCCTGAGTGACCTAGGTTGAGCATCTTTCGTCCTCTGTTCCCTCTCGCCAGGATACTTCAGCCATGGACCCAGCCAACCATGGACTGTAACCTCCGAAACTGTGAGCCAAAATGAAACCTTTGCTTCTTCAAGTTGTCTATGCCCTGTGTTCTATACCAGCCACAAAAAGGCGATGACTCTACGACCCAGTAGAAAGAATCACACATAGCCACAAAATAAATGCCAAGTTTAGTCCCCACCTGTGGTGGTTGGTAGACTGTGTCAACTTCAGGGGTCCAAGCCTTAGCTGGATGGGCTCAGCAACCCAAGCACTAAGGCAGGGAAGCCCCACCTCCAGGGCGGGGGAGGCCCACGGTAGAGACTCAGCACTTCAAGGGTATATAACGGGGTTAATGAAGGCTTCCGCGTGCCACTTCTCTGGAGGAGCTCGGTCATGGCAGCTGCGCCACTTCGAGGAGCTCGGATCTTCCCAACAGCCCCCACCACTTCCTCGAAGGAGCTGCGTTCTCCACAGCCAGTGTAGAAGGAAGGGAGAGAGGCTTGCTAGCCGCCGCAACTGCCGCTCCTTCCTCTGCTCGCCACTGTGGCCCACCGCCATGAAGCGCTGCCTTTTGCCCTGGAGCCAGCCAAGGATAGACGGAAACCTCCACTAATGGGGAGCTAAATAAACCCTTCCTTCCCTCATTTGGGTGTCAGGTGTTTTGTCCCAGCAACAAGTGAAAAGTAACCACAATACCACCCAACACCCTTGCACAGAAGAATGGACACAGAGGCTGTGGCACGCAGGTACGGCAGCACTGCCACGTGCAGAATGCTGGCCCACGGCTTCGCAGGGCGAGACAGCCCAGGATGGCTCATGGGGAAAACCTGAGATTCTCCCTGAGGTAAAGATCTTTGCCTTTAGAGACCAGGTGTCCCCCTAATCCCAGCTCTCAGTACATACAACGTGCACACAGAACATTTTATTCAATCAACACATGCCTCTAGTACATGGACATGTGTCACGGGTGCAAGTCCTTGTGCCTGCACCCAGAGTCCTGCCTGATAAACAAGCAAGATGCTGCCAGCTGCCACCATGGCTCAGATCCTGGTACAAGACCCCAAGCTGAGGATGTGGCCAGGAAACCAAAATGAAGGGCATTTAACACACCTGCCCCTCCTGCTCCAGGCGGAGGCAGAAGCAAACTCTTAATTAACCCAGCCACCCTGAGGTGCCCTCTGCCTGGGGCAGACAGAAGCCTCCGTGACCCTGCTCTGCCCTGCATGTGTCACAGCGTTCTCAGCACTAAATCACCCACTATCGCTAGAGGTTTAACTGGCTTGTAACAGATTTGTTCACGGATCAAAGTCATCAGCGGAGCATCTGGAAGCTGACCCAGCACAGCGTGCACCATAGAAGATCTCTGTGCTCAGCTGCACTGGGCAGACGGATTAGCAGAAAGCAGCCGGCCGGGGAAGGCACAGGGAACTGACTTCCCCAAGCCCCGGAGCATGGGTTTGGCCTGCTTTTAAGGCCCTCATCCTGCCGTGCCCCATCCAAGTTAGGGGTTTGTTTGTGAGTGAGCCCTCCTCCCTTCCCCATCTCCCTGCTCCTCGCTTAGCCTGCTTCAGAAAGCCTCTCTGACATCAATTCTAGGATTCTTGGTAGGGATGTGAAATCCAAGAGGATGGGCGGAGCCTTAGACAAAGAAGGTGTATTCATCAACACAAGAAGCCGAGAACCCGGTGTGGTGACACACGCCTGCAGTCCTCCTGCTTGGAGGGCTAAGGCAGGAGGACAGCTGTGAGCTTGAGGGCAGCCTGCTGCACGGTAGGATGCTGTTTCAGAAGCTGGGGGGAGCAGCAGCTGCAGCCAGACACGGTGGCACACGCCTGTAATCGCAGTGCTCCAGGAGGCTGCGGCAGGAAGATTGCAAGTTCAAGTCCAGCCTGGGAAGTTCAGCAACTTAATGAGACCCTGCCTCAGAATTTCAAACTTAGGGTCAGGGAGATAGCTCAGCAGCGTAAGCACCTGCCTGGCAAGTGCATGGTCTGAGCTTGATCCATGGTACTGAAAAAATAAAAAACTAAAAACTAAAAAAAGGTAGGGAATCGGGGATGTAGCTCAATGCAAAGGTGCTAGGTTCAATCTCCAGGAGAGTAAAAAATACTTTTAAAATTTAAAAAGGAAGAAAAGAAGAAGAAAGGGGCTGAAGAAAGAAATCAGTTCTTTCTCTGATCCAACCTGATCGTGGCTTTGTGGCTGTCTGATAAGCCACTTACAGAAGTTCGCTCTTCCCCTTGCTGTCTGTTAAAGATTACATTAAAATTATCCTGGCGCCGGGTGTGGTGGCGCAGGCCTGTAATCCCAGCACTAGGGAGGCTGAGGCAGGAGGATTGTTGTGAGTTTGAGACCAGCCTGAGCTACAAAGTGAGTTGAAAGCCAGCCTGAACTGCACAGTAAGACCTTGTCTCAAAAAGACAAAAAAATAAATAAAATAAAATAAAATTATCCTGGCATAAAATGGCGTAGCCCCGTCACCACACATAAAAAGGAAGACACAGCTGTGATCCCACATTCCTTTCTCCCTTGACAGGAGAGGACTCAGCGTCACAGCTGGGACTCTCATGTCATTGGTGTCCACAGGTTCACAGCGGGACTGTCCCGCTGACGGCATCAGAGGCTGGCTCCCGAGTTCCCAGCTGGATGTCCTGTCCCTCGGAGGAGCCAGAGGGGACAAGAGCCGAGCACAAGGGTGCCCTCAGGAGGACGGTGGCAGCCACCTCTCTGCCTCGTAAGATGCCCAGGCCCCGGGCAGGGGCCCTCTAGGCACCAGCCTTCTCATTCATCCATTCACCGTACACAGAGCCCCACTGTCATGAACTGTTTTTTGTTTTTTTTTGGTTTTTTTTTTTTTCAGTACTAGTGACTGAACTCGGGACTGTGGCACTGAGCTACATCCCCACCTCTTCTATTATATATATATATATATATTTTTTTTTTTTTTTTGAGACCAGGTCTTGTTAAGTAACTGTCCGACTCACCATCCTCCTGCCTCAGCCTCCCAGAGTGCTGGGATTACAGGTGTGCACCACCACATCCAGCTAGGCTGAATTTAATTTTCTTATAAGTCCTATGTTAGGTGCTAGGGGCTGAGCAATAAAGGGCTAACATGTGAGGTCCTGCATTCAATCCCCAGCCCCCAGCGCACCAGACAAATACATAAGACTGAACAATAAATTGGTCTCCCAGGTGCTGCACGCTGTCATGCAGGCTACTCAGGAGGCTGAGACAAGAGGATTGCAAAATTTCAGCTGGCCTGGGAGGTTAAGAAGTGTCCTGTCTTAATATAAAGCTGAATAAAGGCCTGCCATGTGTGAGTGCTAAGGGTCGAACCCAGAAATATAATAACATGTCAAAGCCCTGACCACCACCCTCAGGGTGTGGCCACATTTGGAGTTAGTTATGCTAAAATAGTTTGGAGTTTTTGACATAGGGTATTGCTGTATAGTTGAGGCTGTAGCACAGGCTGGCCTCAAACTCAAGGCAATCCTCCTGCCTCAGCCTCCCAAGTGCTGGGATTACAGGCATGCACCACCATGCCTAGCTAGTTATGCTAAAATAACTAAGGAGATTCCTAATCCAATCTGCTGTGTCTATGTAAGAAGAGGATGTTTGGACCCCAGGGACAGCAGAACTCAGACACAGAGGAACCCAAATGAGGACACAGCCAGCCAGAGGACAGGGCCTCAGGAGAAAGCAGACCAGCGGCCCCTTGCCAGGTTTCCCCTCCAGAACTGCAGGCGTGGGTTGTTGTGGTGTCCACACGCAGCAGCCCGAGCTGACGCAGGCTCTTCCGTGTGCCCAGAGAGGCAGAGAGCTCCAGAAGGGCCACAGCTGTGAAACTGCTGCTTCAAGGAGTCTCAGGAACGACCCCCAGGGCCCCGTGAGCTGCCTGTGCCCTCCCTGGCCAGCGGATTCCTGCCACAGTCTGCAGGCCCTGCTCGGCCCACCCGCTCTTCTTGTCCTCTTCACCTGGCTGCCCGGAGGCCTCTTTTAAGATTCAGTTCTTAAAATGAGAATGGTGGTACACACCTCCTGGCACTCCTGGGAGGCTGAGGCAGGAGGATTGCAAATTCAAACCCAGCCAGGACAACCTTAAGACTTAGTGGGGCCCTGTCTCAAAATTTAAAAATAAAAATAGAAATGAAAAAGGACTGGAAATGTAGCTCAGCACAAAGGTGCTGGGTTCATGGGTTTAACTCCCAGTCCCCAAAATAGGCCTCCGAGCTGCCGCCACAGTGATTTCAACGTCACGCTCACGATTCACAGTTACCTGCTGGGAGCTGGTACACCTGCCAGCCATAAGCAAGGTAGGCTCTGGGTCTCACTTGCAATGCGTCCCTAGAACAGAAGGAGCTCCTCTGTTTTCTCCCCTTCTGTGACCTTCCATTAGAAAGCCCTGTTTGGGGACCCCGGTTTCATCTCAAGTCATGGCCTAGTTCACACGCTAGTAAGGCGCAATAGGACTAATGAGAAATTTCCACGCATGCCGCTCGAAATCCAGCATCTCTGTCATCAACAAGCAACGGCGAGAGGAGTGGGTTGGCTTTTCCAGCAAAGATGCCTTCTCTCTGCCCCTCCTGGCCACCACCACCCAGCCTGACATCCTCCCAGGGTGGCTCCATTAAAGGATAGCTCTGTGCTCTGACACCCTCAGGTCTGCTCCTCCCTGAGAGACTTCTGTGTGGCGTCCCTCACAAAATTTACATGTTCACCTCCTAACTCCCAGCATTCCAGAGGTGACTAGTTGGGGACAGGGCCTTGAAAGAACCCATTAAAATAAAACAAGGTTGTAGCACTGGGTTCCAATCCAGTCAGCCTGGGATCCTTATGAAAGCTCAGAACACAGACCCAGGGAAGAGCAGGTGACAGCACAGGGCGATGGCAGCCACCCACAGGCCTGACAGAGCTGCCTGGTCTTGGCAGGAGCTGGCCTTGTCAGTACCCTGAGCTTGGGCTTGCAGCCTCCAGCTCGACTTGGTCTCTGCTGGGTTTGGACATCGCAGTGAGAAGGGGAGAACACAGAGGAGCTTTGAAGCCCTAAATGAGAATGGAGCTTACGCCAGTAGCCCAGCTACTGACCCCACCCAGGGCCTCAGCTTCCCCCGTGGAGAGAGGGTAATGATTTCTGCTCTGCATAGCAGTGAGGCTGTCCCACAAGAGAAAGTCTTGGGCGGTCTCTGTGTGGTTGGTGGTCTTGGTTTTAAGTCCCCAGCCAACCTACGCCCACCCACTCCTCAGCATATTGAAGCATCCCACAGCCTGTATTGCTGCTGGAGAAGATGCCACACATGTCACCAGCTCAGAAAGAGATACAACTTCTAACCCTGAAGTTCACCTGCCCTTTGGGTGCCACCCTCAACTCAAAACCCCACAGGTCAAATGCTCCATTCTATCAGACTCTCTTGTGTGTTTCCTGTGTAATTTCCACTCTTCATCTCTCTTTTCCACTTTTATTTTCGCATCATGCTGATGCATTTTCCCTATTATTAATTTTGAAGTACATGAACTATCTATTTTTAGAATGAGATGAGGAATAAGCAAACCAGGAAAGAAATAGTAACTCAGCCAGGCATGGTGGTACACATGGAATCCCAGCACTCTGGAAGGCTAAGGCAGGAGGGTGGCAAGTTCGAGCCCTGTCTGAGCAATTTAGCGAGCCCCTGTCTCAGATTACAAATTAAAAATGTGTCAGGGTGTCTGGATAAGTAGGTCACTGTAAAATCCCTGCTTTCAATCCCCAGCACTGGGAAAAAAAAAGAGTAGAAGAGCTAATAATAAGAGTCAACATTGATCAAGCCTTTTATGACATCTGACTCTGCTCTTCTCAAGCTTATCATGGTTACAAGACCCACCCAGCAATGCTCCATCAAACCCGTGATTAAATCCATTTTACAGATAAAGAAACCATCCCTGCTGGGTGTGGAACTGCACACCTGTAATCCTAGCTACCTGGGGGTGGACATGAGAGGATCACGAGTTCAAGGTCCACCTGGGCCACTTGGCAAGACCTTGTCTCAAAGCACAAAATAAAAAGAGCTGGCGATGCCGCTGAACTTTAGAGCACTGGCCCAGCAAGAGCCCCTGCCTAGCATAGGTCAAAGGTTCAATCCTCAGAACTAGGGCGGGGGGGACAGGAGGGGAGGGAGACAGAGGAAGGAAAGAAGGAAGTTGGGAGGGAGACGGTCTCGTAACGCGACTGAACACATTCACTCCCACCCAGATTCGCTCCACAAGTCCGGGCTTCCACACCTCAGGCCCAGCAGAGGCGCCTTCGAAGGAGACGCCCCACCACCAAACCCTCTAGTCCCTGGGCGGCCCAGAAATAGATACTGGGCCCTGTGGCCCCCCTCCGCAGCACGTTTTGAAAAAAGGAAGCGAGAGTCTCGCCCAGGTTTCGCGATGGGGGAGTTGGGAGAAGCCGCAGGAGCCCGGCGCACCGCCCCCACGGCAGCAGGGATGCGCGCCCCGGACCCGCAGAATCCACCACCCCGCACCAGCGTATTAACATTTGCAGCCACAGTGCACTGCGGGGCAGAATTGCAGAAACTAATTCAGCCGTGTCCTGATTTCCCTGCAGTCCCTTACATTCTCCAAGTGCCCCGGGGCGGCCACACTCCTCTGTCCAGGATGTGAAATTAGTCTAGCTGCTTCCAGAAGCCTTGTCCCAGGGACCTCTGAACTCGCGGCCTCGTGTCACCCGTGTCACCCCGTGGGCCTCAAAGCCAGCAGAGCAGATGCCACGTAGAGCGGGGCTGCGGAGGAGAGCTGGGACCCAGGACTTCAGCGCTCCCAAAGAGCCATGCCGCGAGCAAAAACATTCCTAAAGCTTGCTTGGCCCAGACCCAAGAAGCGCTCCTAAGATTCCCGGGGAAATATGAAGTGTTTTCCAAGGCTCTAGTTTCAAAAACTAAGCTCATCCTTGTGACAAGAGGAAAGCTATGGAGGGACAGGAAGTGTGAAACAAAAGCCCCCTGGAGGCCGTGCACTGGGACCTTGGTGGGGTTCCAGGGGATTATCTCACCTCCCTCTCACACTCACGGGTACTGTCTGTGCCCGTGCATGCACAGTGCAGATGTGCAAGGTGTACTCAAAGTGCATGGTGCGTGTCTACATTTTTTTAAAATTACAGTACAAGACACACTGCCGTGACCCCCTTCCAAGTACCACCCCCCCATTTGGAGCACATGTATCCCAACTTTCTCACCACTTTCTCAAGCAGGTCCTCTTCCACACCTCCTTATGAAGTGTGGTTCAAAGCATGGTGAACGCTGTCACTGAGCAGCACGCAGTGGGCAGGCAGCTCAGGAACCCATGACGCTGCGTCCTCACCCACCTTCAGCACCAGATCTGGTGCTGCGTGACTTCTGTCTCCCACAAAGTTAGAATGGCCAGGAAAGGAAAACACTTGCAGGACACTGGGGCAGTCAGTGTAAAGACCCTCATGGAAGAAGACTTCCGGAACTACTTCAGGAAGTGTTGAGAAGAATGGGATAAGCGGTTGGAAGGGAGGAGGAGTATTCTGAGGACCATTCAGGCAATGACTTTAAACAGATGTTGTTTTTCCCACCATGCTGTGTACATGTTATACGTACACGCTATGGCACCACATCCATACACACAGCATGTGCACATGGCATGCACACACACGTGCTCACGTCGTGTACATGCACACACATATTGTGCACATGCATGTACACGTGTGTGCACACTTGCACACACACAACTCTCTGATGCCCCCACAGGAGCTGAACCGTCTATCCATGAGGTTCTAGAATGTACAAGGAACTAACGGATCTGCCCAGGTGCACACTGCGGAGCTCTGCCTGCGCCGGGAAAGACAAGCGGGGAAGCACACAGTTTTCCGGCAGTAGCCAGTCACGCTGCTGCATGAATTCCTCAGCTGCAAACAGTAATGCTGGCAGCAAATCTGCTGCCCATATACAAGACCCCCTCTAGGGGGTGCAGAGGGGCTCGGCAGACGGGCGAACAGGAAGGCGGATTCCTTCACCCCGAGTCCAGCAACGCTGGACTAGGGAGGCACAGAGAATGCGAAAAGGCTCCCAGCTATTCCCCAGGCCAACTGATCCTTTTGCAGATGGGGAAACTGAGTCTCAGAGGCCCAGCCCCCACCGTGTGCCACGTGGGCAGGCTGCTGTCTGCCGGCCCTGTCCAGGCTGAAGCCTCTGCGGCACCTGAGAGCCCACCCCACTGAGGCCTGCAGGAGCTGCCTTCCAGGCGAAAGACCCTGGTTCTCCTTTCCATCTTTCAGGTGTGTTCAAGCCACAAAGCCCAGCAGCTTGCACTACTGCGACCTAGGCTTTGACCAGCCTCACATTTGATGCTCCCCCGAATCCTGGTGCCCAGGCCACCAGCTGAAACGGCCAAGGGGATGAGACTGGTGTTACCTCCCAGCTCTGGATCTCCTGCTCAGCCACGTTGGGCCTGCGACTGCCCAGCCCGGAAGAGCAGAGAGCTGCCTAAGTAAAAAAGACCAGCTGCGCTCAGGAGCCCACAGGAGTCGTGCACTCGCTTTCCGTGAACCCAGAGCGACATCTGGTGGTTGAGGAAAGCACTCCTCCTCCTGGACCCGGCAGCCAGTCTAACAGGTTCCTTCCTCAGGTATCCTGGTATCCTGGTTCTCTTCCTCACCCCCAGGCTGGGGCGGGCTGTCTTCCCAAAGGACTTTCTAGGGTTCTGTCAGGCCAGGATCTCTTGTCCCTCTGATAACTAACTGTTAAATAGAAAAGATTAAAAAATAATAACATAAAAAGATTAGCAGGGTGCTGTGGTGCACACCTGTAATTCCAGTACTGTGGGAGGCCGAGGCCAGAATATTGCAAGTTTGAGCAGAGCCTGAGCAACATAGTAGAACCTTGTCTCACAATTAAAAATAATACGGGTCCGGGGATATAGCTCAGTAGCGTAAGCACCTGCCTGACAAGTGCAAGGTCCTGAGTTCGATCCGTGGTACTGCCAAAAATAAAATAAAATATAAAATAAAACAGGGCTGAGGGTTTAGTTCAATTCAACCTATAATCACCTGCATGGGGGGGCAGTTATTTGGCTCATGGCTTAGAGGCTCCAGTCCATGGCAGAGTAGATGCATTCCCTTTAGGTACCCGTGGCCAGGAAACAAAGGGGGCCAGTACCAGGTCCCCCAGGCACCTCCTCGGCAGTGCCTTCCATGGCCTGTGGGCCTTCCCCTAGGCCCCGTCTCTTAAAGGGCCCGCCTCCTCCCTGATTCCCTAGGCCCAGCCTTAGCACGTTTATTTTGGCTCCAACTACAGGGGTTTCAGTGCATGTTCATCTGGCCCCCTTGCTTTTGGGTCTGTGACGAAACAGGACATCATGGCATGGAACAAAGTACAGGAGAGCTGCTTGCGCCTTAGTGAGTGAAGGAGCGGAAAGAAGGACCCCTTCAAGGCCTCACCTCCTCCAGTGACTGCCTTCCTCCAGGCAGCCGCCTCCACTTCCCAATAGGGCCACAGCTGGGAAACAAGCCTTCAACACATGGGCTTCTGGGGACAGACCGGACCCGAGTAAGCCAGGCCTGCGGCGGCCGCTCACCCAGTGCCCATGCACAAGCTCTGCTCAGCCTTCCCCATGGAGACACTGAAACTGCAGGGACCAGGGGTGGAGGGAGCGGGAGTCAGGGGCAGAGGCGACAGGGTGACTCCAACTGGGTTCACACCCACAGAGTTTGCCAAACCAGAACCACGCCAAGGTTCTGCATCCCATTCCAGGCCAGGCTGGTGGCAGGGTGGAGTATGTGGACCAACCCCTCAGCTTAGCCACCAAGGGGCCGGAGCAACCCACCACCCCGCCCCCAACCATTCTTTCCTCTCTCTTGTGTTCTGGGGAGAGAAACAGGAAGTGCCAAGGAGGGAGAGGCTTGAGCCCCGCCCTTCCGGAACCTCCATCAGCTGCTGCCTCAGACCTGGGGAGGATGGGAAGTGAGTAGCTTGGCTCCAGAGAGGTGGTGACCCTAGAACCTCCAGCCCCTTGAGCAGTGTTTTCTCCCAGCTCACAGCAACAGGACAAGTTCCGCTCCCTCCGCTCGGCCCCGCAGATGGCCTTGCATCGGAGTGCAAACCTCATGGGACTAGTGGTGCCGTGGCGTCTTGTGGATGTCCTAAAAGCCACTGAGCAGAACACTTTAAAAGGGAATGCAATGGTGTGATTTCTGTCTCAATTTTTTTTTAAGCAAGAGAGAAAAAGATGGTGTCAGGAAAAATAAAGAACTCCAAAAGGACCCTAAAACCAGACTGCCGTCCTGGGTTATCAGCAGGGGACCTCAGAGCACCTCACCCGTAGGTAGATGGAGGCAGCCTGAGAACATGTTAGGTGAAGTAGGTCAGACACGCAAGCTATGAGAAATCCAAAACTAACACACAGGTACACAGCAAGCTATGATAGACAAAAAGGAAGTAGGAGGAAGTTCAAATAATCCCCCAAATCATCTATTATGTTCTTACAAAAATATTTTAATAAATATGCTAATTTGTCTCACTTATCTACTAATTTCTTAGATCATTAAAAAGAATGTTTTGGGGCCGGGGAGATGGCTCAGTGATACAAGCATTTCCCTGGCAAGTGCAAAGCCCTGACTTCAGTCCCCGGTTCCGCGAAAAAAAAAAAAAGCTTTTTGTTATCATCTGTTTGTTTCTGCTTTGTAAGCATCATCTTGTCTATGTCTTGTACTCTGAAAAAACACTTTGAAGATAATCATTAATCATTACTTTCGGTTTTTTAAGAAATTTTGAAGGGCCGGCAAGATAGCTCAGCAGACTAAGCACCTGTTTAGGCAAGCATAGGGACCAGCTTCAATCCTCAGCACCATGTGCCTTGCCGGCCGGCCCCAAGACACACTGAGCTGGCCACTGAGACCTGGCATAGGGGCGCAAGCCTGTAATCGCAGCGCTGAGGAGTCTGAAAACAGGAGGATCACTACAAGTCTGAGCTGCATAATGAGATCCTGTACCAATTTTTGGAAGGGAGAGAAGAAGAGAGGAAGTAGAGAGAGAGAGAGAAGAAGAAAAGAAAAGGAAGGAAGGAAGGAAGGAAGGAAGGAAGGAAGAAAGAAAGAAAGAAAGAAAGAAAGAAAGAAAGAAAGAAAGAAAGAAAGAAAGAAAGAAAGGAAAAGAAAGAACCACTACCACCTAGTGGTGGCAGAGATGAACAGCTGAGTTACTGTTCTAAATACTTGCTGTAGAATTTCTGTGTGCATATTTACTGAGTCCCTTGGTTGCATTCAGAGGCTACATCAAAGCAGGATGTAGTGGCACACACCTGTAATCCCAGCACTCTGAAAGGCTGAGGCAGGAGGATCCCAAGTTATAATCTGACCTGGGCAATGTAGTGATTTAGCAAGAGACCGTGTCTTAAAATAAAAGGCACATAACATTGGGTTGCATGAACATATACCATACTTTCCTAGGGAAGATTTGTACCTTAGCATTAGCGAGTCCAGCTGTGCATCCCAGCAGCTGTGCCTGGGGCATACAGGAAGCAATCTTTGGGTCTACCCACTTGCTACGCCTGATGGCAAATTGTGTGCACACGTGCAAAAGAATCAAACCAGGATTTTTACCCACACCATGCTCCAAGTAACATTGTTGTGTATGCTTCTCTGAGCATTATGGGAGTAAAATACACCACATGACTCTTCCATTCTGTAAACATGCACTATGCCATAATGGAACATGGGAGTGGCTCATGGTAGCTGGGCCTGGGGAGACAGGGGAACCCACCGGTGCATTCCCCCGCCTGGCACACGAACGGCACGGTGCATACAGGAGCTCCAGAGGAGCGGCAGGGCAGCTTCACCCAGGAAACGCTCATGTTAAATCACTGCGCATTCTGGACTTCAAGGGTTTTTCGGTTTTGTTTTTCTGGTAGAAGCAGCCCAATCCAGTAGGAGGGCACAGGAAAAGCCAGATCTGCAAGTGTGGGAGGAGGCCGGAAGTGAGTCAGCGGATGCATCATCCATAGATGATGACGGCTCTGACGTCAGCAGGGGAGCGGAAGTTCCCGTGACAGTGACCGGAAGCAAGAACCAACAGATACAGGACAGGGAATGCAGGCCCCCTCGACTTAGAGGACAAAGAAAACAGCAACGTGAGGACATCCTTGACTAGTGAAATGGTCACACAACCACATGGAGTGATCTGATGTGAGAACTCAGTCCGAAATGTAGTGAGTTTTTGGCAGGGGTGTAACCTAGAGGAGGTAACACCAGCCCCGCCAGGCAGCACTGGAAATTGTTTGTAACAGATGAAATGCTACAAGACATTGTGAAGCACAAACGCTGAAATATGAGTAAAACATTCGGCATGCACCAAGAGTCACCCTCAAAAATCCGTTTATTATGACGCCTCACTAGCTGCACCGAAATCATTCATAAAAATATATGCCCTTGTAGCTGCAAAGATATATTCTACTTTCAATTTAGAAACTAATCCTGGAGCTCAGCCATCAGGCCCTTATTTGCATAGTCATAAACCAAATGATGTTGTGACAGAGTTCCTGCTCCAGCCTCCCAAACTGATCAGAATGTGACATTCGATAACCGGTTTACCAATTTCCGACTGAAGTTACATTTACTAACAGCATGGAGTTGACCCGCGTGGGAACTGCGCCCAGGAACAATGCAGAAATTCCCAATGAAATGCTGTAATTTTGAAACAGCATTGTATAGGACAATGAAATCCTCAGATTTCAAAAAGATGTAAGGTTATCGGCCTCTGTATGACGAAGAAACACACACTGGTACCACTGATGTCAGCCTTGCTGACATCAATAGGGAAACACTGACAGCAAAACAGAAGATGGAAGCATTTTATGTTTCCATAACAAAGCCAAAGGTGGAATAAATGTTCCTCATCAGTTACACAGCAACTGTGATGTCACTGGAAACACCAAGCATGGACCAATGGCTCTTTTACTCAACCCTGAACATAGGTGGCATAGTTTGGTAGTTTACAAAGAAAATAACAAATGTGAGGCCAGGGAGAGAGCTCAGCGGACCAAGCGCCTGCTTAGCAAGCTGCCAAGCTCGCCCTGGGAGCACGGAGCCAGCCACTGAGCCTGAGCATGGTGGCACATGCCTATAATCCCAGTGTTGGAAAGGCTGAAACAGGAGGATCACTACGAGTCCAAACTGCACAGTGAGTCCCTGTAGCAAATACATTTAAAAAATAAAAACAACAAATGCAAAATATCACAGAGAAATTTTCTTAGAGGATTGGAACTGGAACTCATAAGAGATCATTGACAGCAGAGGAAAAACAAAATGTTTCTACCCGGGGAACTATGCAAAAAAAATTGTGAAGCACGTGGCTGGCTGACACGTGACTCGGCAGGTGCAACATCACGAATGCCTACTACAGCAATAGGAAAACAGGAAGGATGTCACCTGCACCCTACACAACAGGAGCGGAAAACAGAACATTCTTGTTGTCAGGGCAAGTGACCCGTGTGTATGGAATATGCAGTTGTCAGGTGTATTGACTGCGTTGGGTGTGAGAATTGAAATAAAGACTGTTTTTGTTGTGGCATTCTACTGCTATTTTCATCATAGTTCACACTTTCTCTTTTTTTTTTTTTTTTTTTAACGTATTTGGTACAGGGTCTCAGTACACAGCTTGGACTCATAGTGATCCTCCTCCTTTTTTCAGCCTCCCAATGCTGGGATTACACCCACCACACCTGGTCTCAGTGGCCAGTTCAGCATGCCCAAGAGTGGGGTTGGCATTGCATGTGGTTGGCGAGATCGAACCCCAGTCCCTGCACTTGCTGAAACAGGCACTTAGTCTGCTGGGCTATCTCACCAGCCCAAGAATTTATTTCTATTGCTATTTTATAGACTTTGCAAACCAAAAAACAGCCCATGTTGAAAATTTTGATGCTTTTTTTAAACAATCAATATTAACTCAATTTTTGTGATACTTTTGCTGTTAAGCACTCATTGTTTAATACAATAAAACTCATAAAATTAAAATTAAGAATTCATCAATAGGCTGGGCCTGATGGTGCAGGCCTGTAATCCCAGCACTCGGGAGGCTGAGGCAGGAGGATTGTTGTGAGTTCGAGACCAGCCTGAGCTACAAAGTGAGCTCAAGGCCATCCTAAACTGCATAGTGCGACCCTGTCTCAAAAAGACAAAAAATAAAAAGAATTCATCAATAAAAAATATTCTAAGAATAAATGTGGGTATTATCAACCCACCACCACGCACTGTTAACACAAAATTGGCATTAATGCCCCTTAAAAATGTCTGGGACATAGCTCAGTGTGAAGGCCCTGGGTTCAATCCCCAGTACTGCAAATTAACTACTTAACTCATGAATTAATTGATCTGCTACACAGAGCCCAGGGTCAGACCTGCCCACGTTAAAGCCAGAGTTCGATACCCAACCAACCACTGCCTGGTACCCACCAGGGGCCCAGCCTGGGAATCCACATCCTCTGGTTCCCAGAGCCTTCCCAAGGCCCCTGGCCAAGCAGCCGAGTGTAACCCCACCCAGAGGCCTATGCCAGAGGCCTTGGAGAACAGAAAGCAGGCCTCCCGCCACTGCCCCCTGCAGGCTGCACCGTGGAAGTTGTCCTGCCGGCAGGCAGAGCGTGGGCCGACTTGCGCAGGCTCCTGGAGCAGCAGTCCTAGTTCAGCCCTCCGCCTTCTCCACAGGACTAAGCGTCCAAGGTTTCCTCCTGGGGCGCGTCCTGCTCCAGGAGCCGGTGTGCAGCACGATCTGAGCTGCTTCAAGCCAGCCTGCTGCCTCCAGCGGCCCCAGCAGTGACTCCGCTGAGTTGAGTTTCTCCTCTCAGACTGGGCAGCCTGGTGGGGAACAGCCGGAGCTGGGGGGTTCCTGCCCAGGAGTCCTGACCCTGGATCCGCTCCGGCCTGTGTGACCCTGGGCCAGATGCCCAACCTCTCTGTGCCCTGCCTCCCGTGTTGACCCAGATCTGAGATACACCCCGGAGGCCTCACTTTCTGGGAAGACGATGGGATCATGTGAGCAGTCTATTGAAGGACTAGGCCATGGGTGAGTCCGACGAATTGCTGCTGAGAGGTGTGGCCTGGTCAGGGCCTGTTTGGACGGGTGGTCCGTGGGGGTGGGGCCCGGAAGCCCATACCTCCCTCGCCAGCTCCTCTCTGCTTCCTGGCCATCGCTGTGTGAGCAGCCTTCCCTCCGCCAGGCCCCTGAGCTGTGTGAGCCAAAATAAACCTCCCCTCGCTTCAGTGCGGGTGTCAGCGACGGGCGTCTCCCAGCTGCAGAAGCAACGGGGCGGGCTTCTCACGTCGAAGCTTCCTGGTGCGGCTAGGAAAGTCACAGGGGACAGCAGCGATGTGCAGGTGACCGTGTCCTCTGGGGACTGTGTCCATGTCCTAGGGCTTGGCTCCTTGCTCAAATTTCTTGGAAAACTATGGTCACAGAAAAGGCACTGTGTTCAAAAGTAGGCAAAAGTTCCAAAGCAGAGGAAAGAAAAGCCCCCAAGACCTCAGAAATCCTTGCTGGGGAACGACTAACAATAAACCACAGGTAGTGGGTATGACTCTTCTTCTTGCTTCCCCGTCTCAGTTACTTTTTTCTCGTTGCTGAGACAAAGTACCCAACACCTAAAATTAAGGAAAGAAAGTTTTATTTAGCTCACAGTTAGTGGAGGTTTCAGTCCATATTCGGATGGCCCCAAGGCACAGTGGCACACGGCAGAGGGCAGCAGTTCATGGTGAGGGACAGAAAAGAGCAAACGGGGGAGCAGCAGCTAGCAAGCCTCTCTCCCCTCCTTACACTGTAATGTGGATCACCCACTCCAGGGCGGGGGTAGCACTCACACCCATAACCCCAGCATTGGATCATAAATTAATCACAAACTCTAGCAGCTGCCCCAATGACTGCATGAGGCTTTGGGGGACAGCTAGACACAAATCATAGCATTCCCCTGGTGCCTCCTGCCACGGCCCGTCGGCAGAGGCACAGAGCAGTACAGCTGCAGATCGCGGGCTTGCATCTCCAAGGAGCAGGCTAAGTGGCTAATGATTCATTCCTCTGTACAAACCGTGGGCCTCCAGTACTGTATTTTACTCCAGCAACGCAGAGGTGACTAACGCACCCCTAACTCAGCCTGAGTGGAGCACTTGGGGTGAAGCTCCGACAGCCAACGAATGTGACTCTGGACTAGGTGCTGCCAGAGTGTTCAGCTTACAGGCAAAACTAATTTTTAATTCCTTTGTCTAGAAGGACTTTAAATGACTCAAAAAGCTAAAACGAGGGGCCAAGGAGTTGGCTCAGTGGAATAAGCGCTTCCCTGGCAAGCACAAGGATCTGAGTTCAATCCCTCCAATTTCTGTTTAAAATCCATTTCTTGGAGTGTTTATTGGTCCTGCCACATATACTTTCAGAGTATCTGCCACGTGATAAGCAGAACTATCAGAGATTAGTAATAAAATACTCCAGTGTCATGTTGAAGTTTTTCTTTCAGATATTTTTGCTATGTTAGAAGCATGTACAAATATGTTCAGCTCTTCAAGCTATACATCCAGTCATCTTTTCCACATTAATCATGATATTCTGCCTTATCATATAGCCTGTTCTATTAAATACCTATAACTGGCTCTAACTTGAGTTTTAACTATGGGGTCTGTTTACCATATTCCAATATTCTTTTCTTAAAATATTATTGTATCTTTTTTTTTTTTTTTTTGAGATAGGGTCTCACTATGTAGTTCAAGCTAGCCTTGAACTCACTATGTAACCCAGGATGGTCTTCAACTCATGGTGATCCTCCTGCCTCAGCCTCCCAAGTACACTCCGTCCCCATCTAAAATATTATTTTATCTTCTAGACATTTTATTTGGTTATCAGTCAGCCTTTACTAGGTTGTGCTGTGGTAACAAACAACCCCTCTCTCGGTGACTTACCGTGCCAAGGTCACCCGGGCTGTGCTCTCAGCACCTTCTCAGGCCAGCACCCAGGCTGACACAGCTGCTGCACCTGAGCCAAGCGAGGCTCACAGCAGAAGGACAGGGCACAGGGGCTGCCAAGGCTTTCATTGTTTTGGTGGCGGTCGGTGGCCACCATCACACACCATTGGCCAAGCAAGTCGCGTGATCACACTCAGTGTCCACAGACATGAGTCCCTAGTCCTCCCACAAGAAGTGCCATGTCACATGACAGTGGGCTGTCATCTCTCACGGGATGGAGGAATGTTTTTCTGGGATCAAAACTGTATCTACTACATTCTTGCAGTATATTTTAACATCTTTCTGGCAAAACTCAACTAAAAACATCCAGAGGAATTTTAATTTCCATGATAGTCGATGTACAAATCAATACATTGAATTAACAAGGTGCGGTGATGCACACCTGTAACGCCAGCAGAGGGGAGGCTGAGGCAGGAGGATTGCTGCAGTTTGAGCTCAGCCTGAGCTACAAAGTGAGCTCAAGACCAGGCTGAACTGCATAGTGAGACTCTGTGTCAAAAAAATAAAACAAAACTGATTAACAGGCTGATACACCTGTACATATTTCTAACACATAGGAAAATTTCTGGCTGGGTCTGATAGCATGTGCCTATAATTCCGGGACTCTGGGTGGCCAAGGTTAAGATCACAAGTTCGAGCCCAGCAGCAGCAAGTTAATGACTTAATGGGACCCTGTCTCAAAATAGAATAAGGACTGAGAATATGGCTCAGTATGAAGGCCCTAGAGTCGATTTTCAATGCCACCCCCAAAAACGTAAATTCATTTACAAATATCATGTAAATAACAATAACACATTTCTTATAGTCTTTAAATCCTCATTGTTG